>VUQR01035170.1:49227-89772 GCA_015108515.1 Hemichromis elongatus | reverse complement strand
AAAAAAAAAAAAAATAAAAAAAAAAAAAAAAAGAAAAGGAATAAAAAAAAAAAAAAAGAGTTTTTACCTTTTTTTTTTTTTTTTTTAATGTAGCGGAAGCAGTATTTGCCTTGTTAACCTTGTTCCCTATTTCATACGGATTTCTTTTGTGGAATCGGCATCTTGTATTCCTCTTCTTCCCAAAAGCTGAATGGAGTAGAGTTGAAGTAGCAGTTGACTGGGTGTGGCTCACTTAAAAAAAGACTTGTTGTGTCTGGGATCAGGACATATTTCCAAACACAACCTTGTCTGTTTGTGGCAGGAGCTGCCTCGTATAGTAAGGAGGCAGGTCTGTAAGCCTCCCTTTAGATCTCTTCTCCTTCCAGGCCCTGGAATCCCAGGCCCTCCTCGCTCAGACTTGGACAAAAGCAACCTGTTTTGCCAGGGATTTTATTTTTGTTTCTCTGTTAAGAATTAAAATGCAGTTTAGATGATTTTTTTTCCCCCAAAAAATGGAAACAATAAAAGAGCTGGATGTTACAGTATTCGTGTCCATGTCCATGTCTATTATTTCATTCTGTCGCCCACTAAAACCCTTTTAAATAAAAAAAAACATTTGCGCTTTGGGGCAAATTTTCTTGTGCGATTAAATTTTATTATTCAAGATTAATTAATTACAAAGCCTCTAATTAATTAGACTAACTGTTTTAATCGAGTCCCACCCCTAGTTAGGACTTGATAAAACCAAAACATCTGTAGAAGTAATCAGTGCTTAATATCAGTAGTAATGATGATAATATTAAAATGTCATCCAGTATATTAAGTGCTGACTCCAAAAGGCATCGACATTCAACTCCAAATTAACACGCATTACACGACGTTAAATCCCTAGAACTTTTAACTGCAACATTTGAATGAGAATGAAACTTTTCAGGGAAAGTTGATCATTCACTGTGCTGAGTGACAGTGTCTGAGAATATCCAGAAAGTTTCTATTCTTCTAAACAACAAGACGTGCTTTCTGACCCTACAGTACCACTAGTAATGTTTCATGTCATTATGGGGCAAGTGTAAGGACATATGGCGTGATGGAAAGTACCCCAATTTGCAGGAAATGAGATGTTGAGGCCTGTATGAAATTGGTAAAGTGCTGATATTTAAAAAGTTACTTTCAGCCACAAGGGGTCACTACAACAGGTAACTCCACATGCTTGATTTGGCAGACTATTGCCCTTCCTTTAAAGCCCAAAGGGATTTGGTAAAGCACTGACATTAGCAAAACAATGATGTCAATAGAGGGCTGCTGTTGTATATTATCATCCGCTACTATACAGTGAACTCTGTTCATTAAAGCTTTATATTATACTCTTGCACACTTATGCTTCCTTTGAAGTCTAGGCCACATGGACAGGTACTGCATTGTAACTTAGTCTCTGTGGATGAGTCCTTGCCATCACAAAGAGTTTTTATCAACATGGACTCTTCTGCTCATCGTCTTATGATGGCATTTCCATTATTCGGACCCTAGCAGACTTGCTGATGCAGACTGTGTATCAAAACCTTTAGTATTCAGTGAGTCTCAGTAAGTCACCACCACTCCTATAAGTCAAACAGAGTTAGATCTAACTTGCATCAGAAAGAAATTCACTTCTGGCAGAGATGAATCAAGAAACATTGCTAAATTTGATGGCTGGTTGTTCTGCTGTGGCAAAACGCTTGCATACATGGTGACATTTTGATTAATAAATTGGTTACTGTGATTTCCATGAAGTCTGTGTCACACCGTAGCTGGCAACACTTGCAGATCACATCATGCTTTTGTTGTAATCTAAGTGCAACATGACAAAGTAACACGCACGGGCCCACTTCCCCGTTGTGTGCTGTTTTACAAGACACGGGCCTTAGCATCTGTGTTTGGAGGAGACGGCAGCTTTCTGTTTCCATTATCTGTACCCTCATTATTATGATCCCCCTGTATTAACCACCTGCTAATGAGGCTCTAATTAATGGTTGAATTGCTTATTAAAGGCCAGACATGAGGGGGAGAAGTGAACCGGGGAGAGGAAAGTAAGATTAGACAAACATCAAATAAACTGAGAGAAAGTAAAGACGTAAAACAAAGAATTGTTGTGATCTTTAAAGAGAAGGTTGAGATCCCAAACAGGGAAGGGGAAGAAAGGAAAACGATGGAGGATGTGTGAGGATGAAGATGAAAGGAAGAAAGAGCAGGGGAGGAAAAAAAGGAAAGAAATGGTGGAGAGCTGTCAGTGGGCCATCGGAGGGAGTGTGTCGCCTGCTGACATTGTTTCCACGCTGCTCACTTCAAAGGGCTCGGATTATGAAGAGAGCGAGGGGCTTCAGACAATGGGAGGGGAAGAAAATAACATCAAAGTTAGCCGTGCATTTGAATTGGGATAATCCCAAAACAGTTGTTCTGAATGCATGCTGCAGCAGATCAGATGTCCCTTTTTCTTTTTTCCTTTTCCTCGCCAGCCCCATTCTGCCGTTTCTAGCCTGAATTTAGCTCCCTCTGTGGCTCTACTGTACTTGGACTTCTTAAATGTGGGTGTTAACTGCAGAGACCTTTGTATCTCATAAACCCTTTTTTTAGAACAGCGGCAGTACAGTTAAGTATGCTCATTATCTTCCTTTTTTGTACACATGACGTTTAGGTGGAGTAGTGTATCCGTGTGGTGTGTGCGTGGGAGCGTGCTATGTGTGCATATGTACATAGGGCGAGCTTTAGTGTCTGTCTGCTTTCCCATGTTGTTGCAGACGGGGCCCTTAGATTTGCATTCCCAGGCACATTGTTCTTGAGTCAAATGTTGAAGTGTGTGTTGCAAACAGTTGCAGGCGGTGTCCTGGTCCAGAATAACGAGGAGACTCAGCCTCTAAATCTGCTGAACTGAACCTACTTTTAGTTGATGTTTTGTTTGGGGTTTTTTGGGTTTTTGGCTCGGTCTCAGTTTTTGCAAAATATGTAAATCGAATGAACAGAATAATCAGAAGCACACTCATTAGAAAGCTCAAGTGTCATAAATGGTACCTTCACCTTACTCCCTACCTTCACTTTTTATGAGTAACATCCAATATAAAGTGTATTCACATTAACGTGTGGTAAATTACTGTAGGCTGAACTTGAAGGAGGGACTTTAGCACTGTGATATCACTGTGGAGCCCCAGGTGCCTTCAGCTTGGTATTTTGACCTTTGGACACATTAGGAGTGTCCAAATTCATGGGTTGCATCCTCATGAGGCCACATTTGTAGAGTGATTACTTCACAGCGACGCGACGTGGACTGTCTAAATTCGTAGACTCCTCACAATGCGGCAGACAAATGTGTCCTCATTTCTCCAGATTTTGATTCATAGCGCGGCCCAGACAATTCCAGTTTCCAACAATAGCGGCCGCTGCTAAGTTTTAATATTGCTCTTATTACTCTTTCTGGGTCACAAAATATACTTTTAAGATATTTTCAGGCGAGAATGTAGCTTTATAAATTTTAAATAACTGCTCGGTTTATCAAGACAACACATATTTGCAAACGTGCTCTGACGGTTTCGGAGACGTCTGTTCCCCACCAGCTCGATAGCTAGCCGGCACAGTAGAGCCGGCGAGAACACCGAACTCCTGGCATATCCCCCCACGGTCCTTCGCTACTCAGGTTAAACATGATATATAAGTCACTTAAATAACTTAAACATCTTATTGTTTGGCCTTTTTCAGTGTTTTATTTCTTCCTGAGTAAGTTAACTTGGCTGAGGTTACAGCTGAACAAACAGAAAACTGATTAAACAGAAGTGTGAGATGATGGAGTATGGACGTAGCCTGGGACATCTGGTGACACAAATCTGAAGGCTAGACTGTCCAATTTCACGGCCGCTCACTTCCGGTCTACCCAGCCTGATGAGGTCCCAGCCCACGTAGACCACGACAGCCGGGTCCTCATGAGGGTGCAGCCCTTGAATTTGGACACCTGTACACCCATACAGTAGAATCCTACTAATCACGATGTCAGCCCACCCTAAAACATACCAGATTTTGCAGTTCTTTTTTAACCCTAATGTGCAAAATTAACCATTAAGACTAAAATGGAGACTATATAGTTATATATCAATTAATTCATGATTCATTTTCCCAAAGACTCCTGTATAATTGGACTTCTTTTGCAACCTTTGAAGTCACCCGCTTATGGCCAAAAGGAGAAATACAGGTTTATGTTGTTGGCTTCACCTGTCAGGCCAGAAGCCATCTATTATATACAGTCTATGGTGGTGACTCACCATTCCTAATCCAGTTCATTTTAGTTTGCCAATTATCTCATAACAGTTGGCAAGTCTCTTTGAGTTCACTGGAACTTGGCTGGTGTCAAAGGACTGTGCAAGGTGAAAGCAACACAATGCTCTCTGTTTGTTTTCATGCGTCCTGTCTATTTATAGCAGTTAAAGGTGATATTGGCCACTGGAGCACCGTGACACATAACTAGTGATTTGTTTAGAGGATTACTCACTTCCTGATGTCGTCTGCTTCTCTTCTTGTGGTTTTTGTTATTAAGTGTCTGCATATTTGTGTGGATTTTTATGTTTCTGATGTATAGGGATTAGAGGTAAATGTGTTTAATAGTTAGGTTATCTGGATTATTTGACCATATGATGTGTGTTTATGTGACCATGTTTGCAGGTGGTGTTTTTTTTCTTTTCTTTTCTTGTTTTTTTGTTTTTTGTTGTTTTTTTTTGGTATGTGTGTGTCAGACCGTATTTATGAGTGTGCATGTGCACTTGCCTGAAATGTGCAGCTGCCAAATCTGACAGAACTGAAGCCCACATTAGCCTGCCAAGAAAAAAGGTACAAAGACACACACACACATTCTCACACATACACACGGCTCATCTCTACCCTCTCTCAGAGCCTATCTTCCCAACTCTATATCTTTCGAACTCTTTCTGTCTCAAACTCTGTCTCTACACACACACACATACACAAGCACACATGCTCACTTCGCCCTGCCAAAAGGGAGAGGTGGCTGGTGAATAAACAATGGCACTCCGCCCATAGTGTCACCCGCCTGGGCTTTGATCAGCACCGCTGTTCCTGCTCCCCACAGCAGTGCTTCCTGTCTTTCTGCCTGCCGAATGTTGCCACGCACGTCCCCCGAAACGCACGCGCACACACACACACACACACGTATACACACACACCTGTAACTTAGTGTTTGTGGACCTACATACTCTCTCTTTCTCCCATTTTCTTCTCACTAAGTCTTTATCTGTGTCTTTCCCTCCCTCAAACTCTCACACAAACACAGCTTTGAGTTAGTGCCCTTGTCTCTACAATACATCTTCCAATAGTGTTGCATTCTCTAACATACAGCCACATATACTCAGTGTTTTCAGGCACACACACACTGAAGACAGGTATACACACCTTTGATCCAGGCTCCTCCAGCAGTAGCTTCTGGTGCGAGTCAAAGAGAAGGTCCTGTTGTAGTGTCCTCTGCGTGAAGTGACAGGAGACACATTACATAATGCAACAGTGACCATTGTCTCACAGTGTTTGAGGATGAGAGTGAATATGTGAGGTGCACTGTTCTTTGTGAATTAGACAGTGTGTATCTTGGTTAAATTTGCAGTAGATGTAGTCCATGTGATCCAGATGCTAAGTTTTTTGTGCATGCATGATAATGAGGGATCCTGTGCATGCACACACGTGCGCAGCCATACAAACATGCACACATTAAGGAGGCTAGTTGAAGCAGCTGCAGTTTGTCTGTAGTTCTGTAGTTATATATGCATTAGTTTCTGAGGGGGTTGAAAGGATGACTTTGCCTGTGGGAAGGAATGGCAGCAGTGGATCAAGAACAGGTGCGCTGGATACTCTCTGTAGCAGAGGCAAAGAGTTGCTTCAGTAGTTGTGTGCGTGTGTATGCGAGTGTGCATTTGTTTCTGTGTTCGTCCACGTCCTTCAACACATCTGAGTTCTTTGTGTCAACCTTGAACTATACATTTGTTTGCTGATGTTTGTTAACCATCTGTGTTTTTCCTCTGTTTCTTCTTCTTCTCTTTCCTCTCTGTGTGTGCGTGAGTGTGAGTGTGTGCATGTGTGTGGGCATGAATACAGTTTTCATTTGTGTTGTGTGTTTGGTATCTGAAATGGTTGATATTACTTGCTTAAAATCAAAACAGAAGTCAGCAGCTTTTCCTGAACTTCTCTTTACTTTTAGCTAGGTTTAGGTTTAATGGTCCAGTTAACCAAAATATATGTGACTGTTTATGCTAACCACACATTGACGTTACCTCAGAAAATGTTATGGAATTTGTGGACTTGTGGTTTTTAAGATGTGAGACCCATACCTCCCTTTGGAGTGACACAGCGAAGAGGTGAGGGTCTGTGGTTATTGGTTATCAGCCATCAATCTTTCTCTCAGCCAGCGTTGGACCCTGGTCAGATACTGGCCAGCTTTGTGTCTGTTTACGTGTCTTTTGACCGACTGACCATAGAGAGACGAGAGAATGGTGTGCACAGAGTGCCACTTCCTGTTCTCTTGCTTCAAAGTCAGTGTTTTTGTTTTTACGTGGGTTTTTTTTGGTTAGGTTTGAAATAAGATCGGTGGTTAACGTGTTTTAGACATTTTCCAGTTTCGTTCTACAACATAAAAAAAACCTCAGTGAATACCCCGCCTGTAAATGTTGAAGAAGCACCAGCGAGTAGCTAAATGAGACTACAGATGAAACCGAAAGGGTGTCGTGATGGTGACACTGAGAGAGTTAAAAGAGGCTTTCAGCATTTCTGTTTCAGTGGGTTTTTGTTTTGAGTCACTTTTATTTAAATCTGTAGTTCCTCCAACGGACCTCACTTCCTGGATGCGTTTGTTAGCATCACTAATAAAAACAGCAAAAACACTGGGGCACTTCTTGCACTCAGGCCCCACTTATGGCTATTGTTTTCATAAATCTTAACTCCGTGCCATCAACTAAGCCCACATTCCAACTTCCAGCTAATCCCAGTTTGTCCTTTATGTCAGCATCAGCGTTAGCCAGAAAGTTATAGTCTTGGATCTGTATACACACACGATGTATTTATAGCACGTGTGAAAGCGAAGGTTGCACTCCCTCTTTTTTTCTTTCCCACTCTTTCCTGTATGCATTTGTGTGCGTGTGTGTGAGTGCGTGCTTATTCCACACGTGTGCATTGTGTCGGCTGATTGATGACTTTTCCGGCTGTGAGGCCGATTCCCAGCCACGTTTGATCCACATATCAGAGGAGGTGGAAGTAGAAGAAAGATAACATTCCAGGATGCTATAAAGGAACGTGGGAAGTAGAGTAGCTCATAGAGAGAATATTTGCAGACAACAAATGGAAATTAGTCACCAAACCCACAAACCTTATGCAATGTACAAAGAAACCAAGAGCTCTTTTGTGTCCTTGGCTTGGGCTCCTCAGTTTGAAGGATATCATAGAACTTGCCTGGGGTCACAGATTGCATAATATCACTTAATGAGAGTTATAAGAGTTAACGATATAGTTCAAAAAACCACTAAAATTGTCAGTAAATTCAATGCAAGATATTCTTTGGCATTCAAAGAATGGTGATTTACTATTTTTATAGCCACCGCAGAATTAATTGTTGTAACCACTGATTTTCTTTTTTTTATGTAAATTACAGCGTTGTACAGTGGTTAGCCAATAACAGGACACCAGACTGATTCTGTGCAGTGAAACAATATTAAATAGATGTGTATCAGATAATCTTGCCCCCTCTTTTTGTAGCAACTTCTTCTTTTTTTTAAATCCTGGTAGGAATCTGAGCATTTACTCCTAAATCAAAAGAGCCGCCTATGTTTCATATAATGTTGTCGAGAGTTTTAAGGATGCACTTCACACGCGTCCTTTTCGATAAGGAAAACAAATGCACGAATGCCCACACACAAACGCGCACACACAGCAGGCATATGGTGCATGTCTTAGAGTCGTTTCCTATTCTCTTTCTACCACAGCTCACAGCAGCTGAAAGACACGGGAAGATAGAGAACAGCACGTTCCCCCCAGTGGGCATAGCTCGGTTGCAACATGTCTTCATTAGCGTGGCAATTGTCTTACTATTTTCATCAGTACCAGGAAAAGACGCCTCCGTAACTCACGTGCCTAGTGCAAAAAAAAAAAAAAGAAAGAGATAACCATTTGATTTACTGTTCAGGAGTTGTTCTACAACTGCTGCCATCACGCTGTCTTCCCACTTTGCTTCTAAATCAACTCTGGGAAGAAGAACTGAAAAGCATTAAAGCACTGAAAGCAAGTCAGTTCACACCAATATCGGTGTTATCTTTCAGTGGGGTTGTCCTGGTCGACTTGCTAAACCACTTTTCTTTTTTTTATTCCTACACAAAGACAAGACAGACCAACAGCAAAGCAAAAGCAAAAGTTTCTCTTCTCTTAACACCTCAGGAGGGAGACCTCTCCTCCTCCTCCTCCTACAGCTTCTCTCTTACACTCACTTTTTTACCTTTCCCACAATCCTTTGATAAAAGTGCAGATAAAAGAAAGTCTGTGCTCATCTCTCTGGCCATCCATCTCTCCTTGAGGTTAGCACCTCCTTTATTATTTACTATTAGATCAGTAGCCAAGCACACACACACCACCTTGTTCTACTAAAGCTGGTGTGTGTGTGTGCGTGTGTGTGTGGGCGCAATCCACAAACTGTGTCTTTGCTTATGTATGTCTCTGTGCTTTGTGCGCCTTGTGTATGTATCTGTTCTTACCCTTGTCTCTGTGTGTGTGTGTCTGTGTGTGTGTCCTTGGCTGGAGGCGGTGCAGTGTGAGGTTTTTGCTGCTGTCTGAAGTCGTCCAGCCTCAGTGTCATTAGAGGATCTCTTTAATCCAGACTTTGGGAGAAACTTCTGACAGCACGCTGCAAATAGAAGGCCCCGCCGCACATGAAGAGCAGCTCAGCTCCTAACAAAACACCAAGTTTAAAGAGGCCCCTGGCCTTTTTTCCTCCTCCCACTATTCCCTCCCTTCTTTCTTCTTTGCTTTTCTTTTTTTTTCCCCCTTGCCCTCTGTTGCTTTTACTTCACCCTAGGGAAACATGCTCGCCTTATCTGCGCAGGAGGACCACCCAGGAAAGATGACTCAGGCATCGTTGTGCCTGTGTGACGCCGCGTGTATGTTTGTGTGCGTACAACGCAGTAACTGCACACTCATTTGACTGCAGAGTGTAGCACTCACATTTTTAGAACTTTTGCTGTTAATATTAATGCATGCCTATACCTGTATGGATCGCTCTGAGCGGTGTGTTTGTTGGTGCTTGTGTGCGCGTGTGCCTCGCTAATCCTTTGAGCCAAAGTTTGGAATGAAAGGCAGAGGCACTTTGCTGATGGAGAGGTGAGCGAGACCTCTAGGCCCCCGACCGATGTACCGTGCAACAGAAGTAGAACCGCTATCTCTTCACTCCGGCCACGTGTTGTTGTTTTTTATGTTCCTCCTCCTCTTCGATATCTTGCTGTTTCTCATTTTTCACCTTTCTGAACTTTCTCTCCTCTTGCGCTCTTCTGGATGTGGTCACATTTCTCTTCCTGTCCTCTCTGGATTTTTCCTTAGCAATTTGCTTTTCTCCCTTTCTTTTCATGCACCTTTCACTTTCAGGCTTCCTTCACACCCCCTCCCAACATCTCTCCCTAAGGAAATCAGACCCCCCCCCTCCCCCTTTCCTGCCCTGTTTTGAGTGATCCCAGTCTGCATGACTGATAAAGACCATATCACCCTCAGCATCTGGAGATATTTTTGCTGAATCTTATACACATGGTCATTTATGTACTTTCACACACTAGAAAGAACTGTGTGCTTATGTGTGTATCTGCAGTACATGTTATATGTAAAGTACAGAGTTATAACAGACTGGGAAAATTATGAATCAGTAATGAAGCACCAATTGGGGTTTTGTATCTGTACAAGTGCCCTCATTGAAGTCAAGGTCAGACAGACCATGCACATCTTTCTTTTTAAACTGAAATCATATGTATCTATGACAAAAGAATTTCCCTCGGGATAAATAAAGTTCTTCTTATCTTATCTTATTATTTTAATTCTTTGTCTATCAGATTCAGCACAGTATCCGTTGCTAATTCGCTTAATATGACCATTGTTACTGACAGCAATAATGACTGAGTATCTCCAGCTCTTTCTGACTCACAAAGCTCTACTGTTCATCAGCAGAAACTTCCCATATGATTCTATTAATGAAGGAACTAGGGTTGAACTTGTGCACTTAGATTTGCTTTGAGTGCATCAAACGTAGAACCCACAAGAAAGAGAAAAACACGTCACCAGTGAGGTCAGCCTTACTTCCCAGAAGATGAGGTCGAGAAATGCTGTGTCACATTGCGGGGAATCACAAGAGGGTACAGGAAGAGATGGGTGGAGGGGTGATCTGTTCGGGGCGCTTATCTCCATTGTCTGCCGACGGTGCTGTTTTAAGAATAGTTGTAGGTGACATTAGGGTCACGGGGGGGGTAGGTTTCCCAAGACGATAGCAGACGTTTGCAGCTTAATCATAGACTGTATATAAGAGCTGAATGTTGCCAACTTGACAACAGCCACTTGTTTCTGGACTCTGTATTTCAAAGCCTTTGTTTTAGCATTTTGACTGCAGCTGTGCTGCTTTCTTTGCATCCAGAAGTGATTTTATTTGAAAAGAAACGCTGCTGCTGCTGTTACCTGGTCTGGTTAGTAAGATACAGTTAGGTCCGTATACATTTGGACAGACACAACTTTTTTCTCATTTTTGTTCTGTACATTACCTCAATGAATTTTAAACTAAAAAACTTGGATCATTTAAAGTGCAGACTTTCAGCTTTAATTCAGTGGGTTGAACAAAAAGATTGTATACAAATGTGAGGAGGGACTAAAGAATTTTTAACATCCCTTCATTTCAGGGGCTTAAAAGTAATTGGACAGATTTAAATACCTGAAAATAAAATGTTCATTTTTTAATACTTGGTTAATTCTCTACCCAAAGAATTTTTTTCCAGGACTGTGTTGGCTATTTTGGACGGGTTTTTTCAGTAAAGTCCAATCTATCCAGTGAACCCTCTGTATTTACCTTCATGCGTCTTCTCTTTTATAGTATACTTGGATACTGATACACCTACCTCCTGGGTTGTGTTGGTCTTTTGGGGGGCTGTTGTGAAGGGGTTTCTCATGACCATAAAAATTATTCTGCGATCATCCACCACTGTTGTCTTCTGTGGACGTCCAGTGCTTTCTTTCTTCCTCAAAATGTACCAAACGTTAGATTTTCCATTCCTGTCATTGTAGTAACATCTCAGGTGTTTGTTTTTTTCGCAGCTTAAGGATGGCTTATTTCACCTGTGTGGAGAGGTCCTTTGACCACATGTTGTCTGTTCATATCAAATGCAAATGTAAGCGCCACACCTGAAATCAATTTTAGGCCTTTTAGCTGCTTAATTAATAATGCCATAACAAAGGAATTGCCAACACCTACCCATGAGGTAGCCTTTGAGTCAAATTTCCAATTACTTTTCCCTTTAAAAAGAGAGTGGCACATGTTAAAGAGCTGGGACTCCTAAACCCTTCATCTAATTTGAATGTGGATACCCTCAAATAAAATATGGGAGTCTACATATTCTGTCTATGTCTATTATATAACTATATTTGGAATATGTTTCAGTAAATGGGTATAAAAAACAAAACTTGGGTCAGTTTCCAAATATATACGGACCTAACTGTACATTCATAACCCCATGTAGCATGTATTGTATAGCTAATTTTTCTCCCTGTTTTTAGACAGCAGTACCTTGCGAACACTTTGTGTTACCGTGACAATGTGATCCGCCTCATTCTCGAGAATCAGCTTTTTAAGAAACCAGAGTCTTAAACAAATCTCATCATCTCTTCTGCAATATGATTTCAACATGGTTTGTGCCTGTAAATCTCATTGTCTCTTCTTTTCAAAATGGTTATAATTTTGTCTCCAGCACAAACAGAAACAGAGTTACAGTCATTAAAAGAGCACTTGTTAAATGGGCCCCCCGTTGGAACGATGTTTAAAAAAAGAAAAGGAAATAACGGATCGGGGGCGGAGTAGAGTTACTACGAGTTTACAGCATTATAAAACGAAGGTATGTACACAAGCCTGTAGGATATAATCCTTGTTTTTAAAAAGAAACACATTTTATTTGTGATATGATGGAAGAGAAGTGGTTTACCCACAATCCAAAATTGAAATGATGACTGTTACCATGGAAAAGTATTTTTTTAGATAAACATAGAAAATACTTCTTTTTTTTCTACAGTCCCCCAAATGTTTAGTTTGTCTGAAGAGACTTGACCATCACCACAATAAGTTGCACAACTCTCTCTGCCCCTCTCCTCCACCCCCACCCAAAAATAAATACTAGACCTTGCATGCCTTCTCTACACTACCACTACAGCTACTTAGAGCTCTTGTAATTCATGTCAACTCCACTAAAAAAGGCTTTTCTTAGTGTCACTGAGACTTTGATTCGTCAGTAAACAAAATGAAATGATGAAATCAAAGGCAAAGGCTTTCACAGAATGGAGATGTAGGCTACAGTGGGGTCGTGACTAGCTAAGAAATACCCTGATTAATAGGATAAGCACGCTGGAAATGGGCCGCCTTTCATGTTGAAGAGCTGAAACTGACCTCAACGTGCTCTAGAGTGACGATAGACGATTAATGTGTTCTGAGGGGAAAAAAATCCTATCAGAAGCTTAAATGTACCACTCCAAAGAAAGAGGGCAGAATCACCTGCATCAGTGCGGTTGAGGTTGGTTCATACTGTATTTTAAATTAGTGAAAGAAGATGGTCATATATGACAGAAAATTGGCAACAGGCTCACTGTGAAATCTGAGTGGACTCAGTATAAAAATCTGGCAAACAAATGTGAGCCTGTTTCTTTTTCTTCCTTTTTACTTTGTTGTGTAGTTTTCAGAGAAGCTCTACCTAAAAGTTCACCTCGGCCCTAAAGCTTTGCAGTCTGTGCGTGATTTATGTCAGTGGAATGAATTGTAGATCAGGCGGTCATGCCTATCACCTGGACTGCGTTTCCCTCGGCTCAGAGAATCAACAAGTCAACACCTGGCCTGTTCACTCAACCTCAGTGGGGGGAGACACTGTGGATATTGATGTTAGCCAGTGCTACACCCACACTTGTTGGAGGTGTGTGTGCATGCAAGTGTAAATGCATGCCCGTGCTTTCATCTGAATTTGAAAGCACACACTTGCACGTGTGTACATATCAGTCCCTGCTTTCCATGCAGGCTAATCGAAGATGAAGTGTCCACATGTGCACTCAGAACATCTGGTTCTGGGTCGTATGCAGGAACTGTGCCTTGCTATCACTTACGGGCAGAAAGGGGGGGGAAACTGCTTTGTGCCTTTCTTTCTTCTTCCTTTTTCCTTCTTTCTTGCCTGAGTCTTAGAAAGCAAAATAGATTGAATTCTTTATTGTTACCTTGTGGGGAAATTTGATCAGCGCAGGTACTGGAATACATGCGAGAGGGCTCTTTATCCACTAAATGATACGGTGTATGTTTCTTAGTACTGCCAAGGAAAGGAATAAGAACTGCAGCTTTATAAAAGACTAGAAAGTTTGTTCATTTCCATACTGGGAAAGTCTTTCTTTGTGCCCTTGTCTAAATATAAGTTCAGGCTTAATGAGGGCAGCTTCATAGTAATTACTGGGATTGCTTTGTTATTAGCCTTTTACCTCCCAAAAAATAATCACAAGCTGTATCTGTCTTCATTGTCCTTCTTTCTACATTTGTGTATTCTATATTCTTATTAGTTTTCTCCAGCTACTTGTTTTCTTAGCTCTGGTCTTGAGTCTGGTGTAGCCTCTTATTGAGATAAAGTGTGCATCTGTTTCAAATCTCAAATGTAACTCCAGATTAATATCTATCAATTTGTGCCACTTAACACTTAACGCCACACCGAATTCGAAATGTTTTTCTCTTTGCGTCAGTCAGCCGGCTGACTGTCTCTCCCTTCCCTCAGGCGCTGCAGGAAAAGGTGGAAAGTCTACAGAGACAGCTGCACTCGGCAGAGAAGAATCTGCTAAGTAAAGAGCTGGAGACTGAAGAGAAGGTGATGAGTTTTTCTTTTTCTCTCTACATCTCACCATCTTTTTCAAATGCTTATAAGAAATGTACAAAAGAGGCAAGACCGCCTTACGCAAACTGATTTTCTCCTCAACGCTATTGCTGCATCCCTCTCGCTGCCCAGCATTGCCTTTTTAAACCCTCTAGCTTTTTCATCAGAATTCTTTTTGGTTCGTGCAAGCACACAATTTCTATTTACCCCTTTAGTAATCATATAAAAAGTCTGCTGTGACTCTTTAAACGCCTCATCTCTGCCCCCTCGTCGTCTTATGTCACCAGTCCCTCCCTCCCAATTTACCAACCTTACTTGATCCTCCAGGGGGCCACAAAAGGCAAACAAAATAGATTTCCCTCCCTTACTTTCCTGGCCTCCCCTCATCACGCTGCCATCTCTCCTTCTCCTGTTCACAACCAGAGATATGCCCCCTCGCACATTTCCCAAATTCCTTGAAATCTGGCTTTAAGAGCCAGCGCCTAGGGCCAGGAATGCCACCGCTGCCTGCGTTCAAAAGGGAAGCCTCTGTGTGCACACATGCCGACAAACACACACCCACAGCTCTCTAGAGCGCCCTGTAATCAGGCTCTGTTTTGACCTTGACACACACAGAGAAGAAAGCACTAATGACTACACTCACACAGGAGGTTGTTCTTTTGTACTGTGGTATGTACACCAAAGGCATTCGCTCTCCTGCGTCCCCCTCTGATCCACCCACTGACCCTTGTACACACTTCACACACCCGTTGCACACCTCAGTGTCCAGCCTTTGTAAAATTTTCAGGAAGAGTCCGGAGGTTTTTAGGAGCCATTGATCACTGCGCCAGTCCCAGAAGCAGGGGCATACGGTTTTCTATTACTTAGGAGGGACTGAATCCAGAATCTGCCTGCTCCCTTGTCAGATGAGGGTTTGGGTTGAAATGTAAGTGTTTGTTAGCATTAGTGAGTATCTCTGTACATCATGAAGTATACTTAAAATGAATTTATTATCTCCATTTGTTTTAGGGGGCCTTGGTGCACGCTCTCACTGTGTGAAGCGTGCATCTTGTAACTCTAAGACCGCTCTCTCTTTACACCAAATTTGCTCTGATTGGCTGGGGCTGCTGTGCCTGAGATGACCATATTATGTACATCCACTGTTGCTGACATCACACAGATGCAGCTTTAAAAAAGCTGTCTAAGTTTTTGTAAACAGTCTGAATTTAGTCCATTGCAACAGTTATATGACAGAAATTAAGGGAATACAAACTAGTTCCACTTAAAGCACAGGTGTCGAACTCCAGGCCTCGAGGGCCGGTGTCCTGCAGGTTTTAGATGTGTCTTTTATCCAACACAGCTGATTTAAATGGCTAAATCACCCCCCTCAACATGTCTTTCATTTCTCCAGAGGCCTGGTGATAAACTAAACATTTGATTCAGGTGTGTCGACCCAGGGTGATACCTAAAACCTGCAGGACACCGGCCCTCGAGGCCTGGAGTTGCCCACCCCTGCAGTAGGCAGTGTGCATCTCACATGGCCGTTAGCTGCCAAAAACTATCAATATGGCATTTTAAGCCCACTTTTCACTGTGACTGGACAGCTGTGTTGAGGTGAGAGGAACTGGGCATTGTTCCCATCACTCTGCAACATTTTCCAAGTGTGCAACCCATCAGCACAACTCTGAAGAGACTAAAATTGTCTGACGGTATCCTGGCTTATAAATAACACTGCAGCCAATTTTTCATCCCGCCTGAGCGACCATAAACACAATCAATGCATCTATATTGAATTGAATGGACAGAAACACAAACCTCGCATGCCTTTGGTCAACAAGGTCCATCTTTGAGGAAGTGAAAGTCGTAAAAGGTTTCCGCGGGTAAAACCGTGGAAGCTTTTATTAACCTTTGTTAATGGTTGCCTGTAAATGCCTTTGTCTGCAGATCTCAGGTGGTTTCTCGCCCTTGTCATTTTTCGGTTTGGCGCAGCTGAGGTGTAGGTGGCATTCGGCTTCGGTTCTCCATTGTTTTCTCTGGTGCTAATGTGCTAGACCCAAGACTCTGCTTGACTTCCACACCTACGTCTGCTCAGCCGAGAAGCGTATTCTGCTACAGTGGATAGAAACTTTCGTTTCTAGCACTTTAGACTAAACGCCACATTTAACCATACATTCATAGAGGTCTTTATTCTCTACACATCAAGCACTTTGTCAACTAAACCTAACCACAAACAATTCAGAATTGTCAATTAATTTAACACGAATGTGTCTGGACAGCGCTGAGGGGTTTGCAAGCAAGCAAGTCAGAGCATCTCTAAGACAAAAACTGTTTGATGACATCATTTTTAAATTACACTCAAGCATTTTTTTTTTCTGCATCATCTTGTGCTGGGCTCTATGATGGAGAATGGACTGTTTAGGACTTGAACTTGAAAACATCCATCCATGACTCAACTCTGATTCTAAAAAGGAGAACTGGGTTTATGGTGTAATGTCTACAGTGGGAAGCCTGGGAAAGTGCATCTTGCATGCTCATATGTGTTCTCTCACATACAAACACACACACGCAAAATGGTGTGGCGTTAAACTGTATGAGGTTAACCTTTATGAACAGCAGACACAGATTACGACGCCCACAGAGGGAATAATGCTCAGGCTTAACCCACATCAGCATGTGAAGGCATTTTAACTCACGTGCACACAAAAACACCAGCTCAACCGATAACCTGCCATCCAGTTTTTACTCTTTAAGCTCGTTTTTTTCAAATATTAACAAGATAAAACTGAGTCTGAGTCTCGCTTGTGTCAAACAGACATCACGTACCATGAGGTCACGTCGGGTCAGCACAAATGGCGTTGCTCCGACTGTGCTGTGTGAGCATGCACAGTGATGTTACAGGCACAGTGAGTCAGCAGCACAATGCCTTTCAGAGGTGTTTCACTGGTGTGTTGTGCACTTGTATGAGTAAATGTGTCGAAATGACTCAGCTGAGTGTGTGTTGAGCTGAAAGTAGAAGAAAGGGGACATGCTACAGCGTAGAAAAAAAAAACCTGGAGATAGCATTCATCTGCCAATTTGGCAGCTTTTTCCCCTTTCTTAAATAGCATAGCAGAAATTTTATGGTGACTAAACTCTGTGGGATAGAAATACCTCATCATGAGTAGTATTCACCACTGAGCTTAGATGAACACAGACATCACAAGAACCACTCCTCCGAAGCTTAATAACTATTTTTTTCGATTTTTTATTAATGACATTTTTATATCAGAAGCAGAAATTGGAATTAATCCATACTTTACAAGGACAGGCCACATAAAACACCATCGGTCTGCATTAGGCCTGTACGAATGAATGATCATATATATTCAGAGAAAGGAGCTACTATCAACTTTTTCTTTTTTAATGTCTTCAATAACAATATTATTAAAATAATATCGATTTAATTTGACTCGTCATAGTTTTACAGCAGCATCCTATGACTAAAGCTGCTACTTGCAACACCTACACAGTAGACTTGAATAGTCCAGAGAGGCAAGTGAAAGTCTTTTATGGCATGCTAAGACCAAACGCAGTTTTCAAGGTGCCTGATTACCATAGACAGCGTTAAAGATTGAGGTAACTACCATACCATCCCCGCTAGCTTTGGACTCCACATTTTGAAGCCTCAACAACTCAACAACAAGCTTTTTTGGCAATAAAAGTGGAGACCACACATCCTTTATCTGAATGCCACACACATAGAAACACGTGTATATAACATTCAAGTCAAATTTAACCAGCAACCTGCTTGTTACGGCGTTATACTTACTAAGGCTGCAATCAAAAACTAAACAAATGCCATGCAAAGACAAGAGACAGAAAAATGCTAATTACTGGGAGAAATGTAACACCAATTACATGCAAATAATTGTACTGACCTGTTAAATTATGCTATTAACTTTAGAGATGGGCATAATTAATAATGATAAATCCACTAGCTGCTACCTTAAGGATAACTTAACAGACAGTTAGCTTTTCAGTAGCAGTCACCCATGCTAACTTTAACATGTGTACCATAACTACACCTGTAACATCTTTGCACTCTGCAGCACTGCACATATAATATATACGAAACATGTTACTATCAAGAACAAGAAAAAAAACAGAGCCAAAACTTCTGTATGTGTATACATCCTTGGCCAGTAAAACAAATTCCAATAGCAGATCAATACTTTCGATGCTGGTGAAATGGGAGCTTTACTGACATCTCATACGTTCTCTAAAGAGTTGTGAACTTCAACTACTTCAGCTGCTAGTGAGGAGTGGGTCTGTGTGCAATAGTACTGTGTGAAGTTGTGTGTCAAATGGCACTGATGGCATCAATGCCACGACAAATGAGTATCTAATCCAATAGTAATTTTTGGTACCCCATAGCAAGCCATAAAATCAGACAGACAATTCATTAACAAGACAATAAAACAGCACAAACGGCGAAGAGATCCAGTCCAATGACTCAAAGTAGCGGATGAGGTCAAGCAGTGTCCATGCCCAAACTCAGTTATCCATTTGGATGAGTTGAAAAAAAATCACACATTGTCAGGAGTTGTTATGAGGGAATTTAGGAAGTAGCCAAAACTGTTTTGTTCTACCTGGATCTAAATATGCTTTTTAATGTTGCAAACTTGGGCATCATAAGACTGGAGTCTACAGTGACAGACCTTTAGAGCCAACTTCAGGCAACACCTGGGGAACTGAAGTTTTTGGCATTTTTGTATTTGGCTTTATTTTTCAGCTCTGAAAGCTGCCTCCTGGCATTTACTTAGACCATCTATGCAAAGACACAAACCTATGCAAATCTGTGCTCATCAAAGAAAAACAGGGAGTAAACGAGTAGGTTCTGAAAGTATGTTACTCAGCCGTTCACCTATTTCCAGCTACTGGTTGCACTTTGGAAGGAAGTAGTTCTCCTTTTGGCTTAGGGGCAAATATTTGTGGATTGCAAAATGCGCCAAAAACACTCCATCAACTGTATTCGCGCATGTAACATGAAGCAAAATTTCACCTTGGGTTTGGTCTGAACACAACCATTAGACCTGTCCTTTGAGGAAAAACAACAACACACATTTCTCCTGATAAAGAATGAGGTTGAGGTGATGGTTCCACTGATATCAAAACCACTACAACTAAACGCCGTGGCCTTTCTTCTACTAGGATCAGTGCCAACAACAAGCCCTGTGCGTGACAGGGCGATGAGTTTTAGCCATGATACAGGTAAGAGGCTACACAACAGGTACAAACTGCTGGCACCACTCTGAGCTAGAGCTGTAGTTTATTTTATAATTTATCAGGAACACAATGTGATCATATTGACGAAGCCTCGAGTACCCTCAAACATGCGCCGCACAGTCGCACACATTCTGGTGTGTGTTCTTCCTCTTTTGAAGCTGCAGATTCAGTGAGACACGGGAGAAGACAACTAGAGGGCAGGAAAATAAATCAGGCAGAAACGTAGCCTTTGTCATATTACTCACCCAAATGAAATCACAGTCGGGCGTGTGTATGTGTGTCTGTGAGAAAGCGAGAAGGGTTGCTGTATGTTTGAGAGCTGTGTGCGAGTGTGTCTGAGGGAGTGAGTGAAATTGTTACACAGTCCATCGGGCCTGTTACCTAACACTTGCCATCCTGCCGGCCCCCTTCCTCTTGCTTGTTTCTTACCAAGAGCACAGGGGAGGAAAAGGGGGACAACACAGGAAAAAGGACAGAAGGACATGGGGAAAGGCCTGCTTCCCCAAGAAACACACAGGTCAGGGTGTGCCACACAGCACCGTGTACGTATCATGACACTTTGCAGTTATTTCAGTGACAAAGAAAGCAAGGACCCAGTTGGTCTGATAATAGAAGTACACTTTGTTCATGGCAGACAAAGACTGTAGCCAATGGTAAGTCACTCGCATTCATAATTGGTGGTTGGGGTCTAGAACCACCATCATCACGACTGAAACCATGGAAACCAGTTAAGACTTCAATGGAGCGACCTTTCTCCATCTAGGAGCCTTGGCAACACACAGTCGCTGCTGACAACAAGCAGCACTTTGGATGATGACAGCACAGAGTTGTGATTTTTAACTGGCGGCTTCCTGTGCCTACAACTCAACCTGCTACAGAAAAAGCCCAACTCGAATTTCTTTTTTTTTAACCAGATCAAACAAGACCACTGACCACACCTCCTTCATCACGGTGCTACACACACGCATATAACATTCAAATCAAATTTAACCAGCAACCTGCCTGTTACAGCATCCCAAACTATGACTGACGGGGTTTGTTGTGATCGATGATTTGCAATAACCAAGTTTACAATTCAAATAAATAAAGGCTTGTCATGGAGATAAAATGAACACTATTTGGTGCCGCATTCTGCACTGAGTTCATCTATGTGTCGCCATCAATAAATTATTAGTGTTGACCTCTTACCTAGAAACCAGCAAGGACCAAAGATGCTGTCGTAGCAAAGATGAAACATTTCACTGATTCTAATTAATTAAATGTGCATAAACAGTCAATTCCATACAACATCTGACAGGCACTGTTAAAAGGATATGCAAAAAAGGATGTGCAAATTTGCCACCTGTTTAAGTGGTCTGCACCGTAAACACAAGGTGACCAGCTCGCAGCCTGCACCCTTGTGCTGCAAGTTAACAGGAAAATTGTCCATTTCTATGATATACAAGCGCCATATGCATTTGTTTTTCATCGTCTCCATATAAATCCTACATCACTCTTTGGAATATTTTCTCAAATTTATTCAAGATTTGGATGAAATGATTTTGTTTACAAATATTTACAAATTAAGCATATTTTCTTTAGTTTGTTAGTCTGAGATAGTAAAAAATTTAAAAAGAACTCTGCATGTCTATATATTCTTTACGTCTCAGCAAGTGCTCAACCAAAACACTATGCGTTTCAGTGAGTGCGTATTGCTAAAATGGGAAGAAAGGGTGGTGCTAATTTTGAAAGAATCTGAATAAGTGATTCTTCAGAAATATAAATAATTGAACATTAAATGACATTAAGGTGACTCCTTTAGGTCTGGGGTGACTGATAATGTCATAAAGATGGCCGTGCACGGATAGGGATGGATTCTATTGGAGAACAGAAGCGTATAAACAACAGCTTAAAAACCTCAGCCACCATCACCTAAATCACCTACAGTGGGGGGTCATTAAAACAGAATCAACACTGCGGTACTTTGTAAGCTCTGCAAGCTGGAAATGTCTTTTCAAATCAGCTCAACTTGCAGCGCTCTGGCTGCTTCCTGTACTGTGTTTACTGTAACACAGTATTATCTCATATCATTTGATATGCCAGTTTTAAAATCTTGATGTGGACCCAATATCAAAGTTATGGCCCCTTCTGGTTTGGTTATGGGTCTTCATTCTTTCATCTGACAATAAATGTATTATAAATGATTACATGTATATTAACTGTTTATTACATTTTATTCTTCTTTATTTTGTCTTAGTATTAGAATAAACAAGATCAGAATGTCTAACCTAAAGCTCTCTTTGACTTGCTATCCCCTGTGTCTGATTAAATGCGAGTGAGAACAAATCGGTAGCTACCTGGTGTATTCGCAGCCAACCTGTGGGTGTCCCAGGTCCTGTCCTATGTATGCTCCACTCGGGCACCACCCTCACCTTAACTAAACAGCCCTGTAGCAAGAGCACATCTGACGTGGACTAAATCGTGCTATGTGCTACATATGAGAGAGTATAAGGTCTGAAAATACCCCGACTTAATTCTCCAGACACTGTCCAAAGTGTCCGTGTAAAAACAGTGGCTATGATTAAATTAACAGTTTTTGAGTTCAATTTCTCATATTTATTTCAGGTAAAAGCATTAAAATAATTGATGAATTAGCTTTTGGTCGATTTATCGAGTCATGCGTCATTGTGGTGAATATGGTTGATGTTTTGAGGAGCAATGTTCAAGGCCAAGCAATTAGCCCCTTCCAAACAGGTACGGGATTAATTATATTTCAAAAAATGACTGACCAAAGAATTGTTTTAACTAGTTACATCTTAATAAATTATTATAAGGTATTAGTTATTTCCTATTATACCTAACTACATAGGTTTATCATGCTAGCTAGTTTCAATGTGTATGTGTTGACTATTATTTTTATAAGATGAAGGCACAATGCATATTTTTGTAAATAAGAGCAAATCAAATGGCTCTTATTATTGCTATAAATGAAAAGAACTTAAATATAAAGGAAAACTCAATGATGGGTCTGGTCACAGTTTACTTAGTCCCCAAAATTCACAGAAGTATAAGATTTAGTCTACAATGGGTAGTTTGCAGTGTCACAGTATCAGAGAAGACTAATAAAGTTCATTAATGAGCCGCAGCTAGCAAGGATGCTTGTGGATACCCTGAACAGTAAAGCCAACATTTATCCACACTGCTAGCAGCAACATGTGACATAAACTGCGTGAGTGTAACAACTCTCTTGTTTTGACTTCCACCTCACAAACTGATTTTGTCTGGGTGAAATGAACTTTCACTATTACAACATCAAGGTGCACCGCACCAATTGCCTGCTTCTCAAGGTCTGTGCTGTGTGACTGCCTCCGTTTACTAAGCATGTAAGCCAAAAGCCCCAGATTTCCACAAATGTGCACGGCAAAAACCCAAGTCGAGATGCTATTGGGAAATTAAACTCTGAACTAATTGCCTGTCAAATTGCTCAGATTTTATAAAACAACAAAGGGGGAAATGAGGCTTCGAAAAGGGACCATCCCTTTCTGTGCTTGTAAGCCAGAGAGTATAAATATCCAGGTCCTCTTCTGTGTGACTGCACTGCAGGATATCACGCAGCTCCATCTGAGAACGGGGGGGGGAGTTGTTAGGCTGTTTATGACTAGTCAGCATTTCTCTTCAGATCTTTATAGAACCTGGGCCATAAAACAAAGCTCCCGAGCGCATTTCATCTGACGGCTGATTATCATATCCATATTCATGATGACTACGGGCACGTTAAAGCACGCTGCTATTCTCCTGATATCTGTGAGCCAAGTGGGGACACTGAAACCCCTGCGATTGTTGATGGAAATTATGAGGTTACTGCGACCAACCATCAACAGACAGAAAATGAGGCCTCTTATTTCATTCTCTCGGTGATTGTCATCTCTCAGGCTAGACAGCCACACATCAATACAAGTGAAAACAATAGATGTTGTATTGTTATTGGACGAGGCTAACAACATCTCCCATAACTTCTAGCCTTTACATAACATAGTCAAACAAACACAAACACACTGGTAGTCTTTCAGCAACATAACCAGGATTGAAAACATCTCCACGGCTCACTGACCCTTGTGTAATTTGACATGAAACTAAATGGAGGGTTCACTCTCTATGTGACGCAAAGCATCCAAATGACCCGTGTCTACTCCTCTGTGTGTATGTCAACAAGGACGCCATGGTAAAGCTACACACTTGGCAGCCTTGACACACCTCTATTTATGTCATCTGAATTAAAGGCTCTTCATCAAATATTGCAGGCGCCGCTTTCAGTAATCAAAGCCCTGAGTG
Organism: Hemichromis elongatus; assembly: GCA_015108515.1. NCBI lineage: Eukaryota > Metazoa > Chordata > Actinopteri > Cichliformes > Cichlidae > Hemichromis > Hemichromis elongatus. Next base: position 66,109 of record VUQR01035170.1, on the reverse strand, counting down.
TTCACCTGCACATCGATCACCTGAGGAAGGATTTTAAACACTGCTACACCAAGCTGCTGCAAATCAGAGCGGGTATTAGAAGAGACCTCAGTGACTCGTCTGTTGTCAAATAAGCCAGCAAAGGCTTCCAGGTTTGTTTGGCGCTTTTCAGAGTTACATTACCAACACAACTGATGACCCAGTGGCAACAGACTGCTCAGAGGCAAAGAAAGCCTTACAAAAACTCAGGAACCACACGCAAAAGGTCAGCAAAACTTCAAAACAATACTCAGAATTTGTGAGTGCTGCCTTTTCTTTGTAATGCCCCCAAACTTCCCTTTGAACCAAAACGTGTCACAAACAATGAGAATTTTTTTTAAAGCACTGAGTTGTGTTCAACTTCAGTGAAAGGCTGAAGTCGTGAAGGATGATTTTGTGTTTCATTAATTTTTTAATAGTGGGATCTGCGATTAACTATGCCAATCATCAAGTATGTTGCAAAGTGTCGCCCACTCCATGCAAACGCGTTTATATTCCACTTAAATCTGTATGGTGACAATTCTGAAACCTCTTTCACTTTTTTTGGCCAATGTCGATATTTTCCTGTCCAGGAGGACTAATCGCAGTGTCATTTAGCTATTAAATCTTATATCTAGTGCTACATAATCTGATATGTAAAGCTCCAACAAACTGTTTAAGATGTACGAACGTATCCTTACGCGAAACAGTACACGCTAGGTAGCTTGTTCACGCGATTCTTTAAACACTTAAGTTTATTTTAAAGTTCACAGTCTTTAGCTTTCCTATAGCATAGTGTGGCAAAGTTTCGATGGTACTTTATTGGGGAATTCCTAAGAGGGATATTAAATCTTGTGCCAAACACAAACCTATCCAGTTTGGAAGTTCACGGTTAACTTAATAAATACAATAGCCCAAACTTTTTTTCATCCTTGACGGACTGGCATCTTTCTCAGAGGTAACCAAGTCGTACTAAACAGGTAATTAGCCATGAAGCTAAGCTAGCTACTAGAAATTCGACTCTCTGAATCGTCTTTTTCATCTTCGTCGATACCCTTCTCTCTGTCCTCTGCGCTTTGCTACACATTAACCTCGGGCCTTTTAAGGTTTGAAAAAAAAATTCTACAACTGGGTAGATGTGAGCTAGTATTTACGCTGTAGTAAATATATCTCTATCCAGTGGCTAACAGTGGTGTCCCGTGTCGAACGGACCTCCGCTACACCGAGCAGCGGTGTCACCACAGCGGGCTGGCCGCTGATGTCTCCCGAGCCCGAAGGCCCCACCGTCATTCTACTAAAGCGATCGAAAAGGCTCAGAATAAATCAATGACAACTTATAACTGTTCACCTCTGATGCTTGGACATCAGTTGTCTTACCTTTGCTTTAGTAATGATGTGTGTGGCCAGTTTAACAACCGCGAAATTTCCCTTCCCGATGGTCCGCTCGATTTCGTAGTGGCCCACTCGGGCTGGGGGTGGCCTGGGGACCGAAGTGTGGCCAGGATTTGTGATGCACCCAGTGGCTGTGCTGGTACGACCGGAGTGGCTGATCCCAGAGGATGGCTGGGCTCGGTTCTGGGAGCCCATGCCTGCGTGGGTCGGTCGGGCAGAGTGCGTAATCCCGGCCGCTGCGGACCCAGCAGCACCTCCGCTTGACACGGCCGCCATCTTCTCGCCTCTCTGCGGGAACAACAAGCAGCCGTGCGCAGCGCGCATCGCGGGCACGCCCCCGCCCTGCGTCATTTTACGTAGAAAGCTCTTCCGCAGCGCCCTCTCTAGGTTGTAACCATAGTAACGAGCGGCGTAACAAATGACTTCATCCACAGAAACGTATTGTGGTTGCCCTGGTGACAAAGAAGTGCGCATTATCACTCCGGTTCCCATGATTCAGTGATTCCTTGCAAACTGCTGCGTTCTGTATGAGCAGACGGTTTTTAAAGTGTTTAAAGGTGTACGGCGCTTTACAACGGCGGATTCATATCACAGAGAGAGAACAACGGTGGCTATGTTACTCCACTGCAATCAAAATATACATCTGCTATGAGTATTTTTCACAAAGGAACGATTACAGTTCCTAACAGTTGAATGCCATGAAGAGGTCTCACGTGAAAAAAAAAAAATTACGGCCATTATGGCGGTCGTCCACGGGCCCTGTTTACCTTTTTTTTTTCTTTTTTTTTTTAATTTGATAAAATACTAACAACATGTACTTAAAAAACCCTTTAACCTCCCCCAGAGATGTAGGTGTCGTTATAATGCTGATAAATGGCCCTGACCTTCTGAGGAGGCTTTGATAACATCTCTTAATGAACACAGAGTAATTAAATCAGCGATTAGCTGTACTTCCGTGGTGACTGGCCTGTATTCATTCAAAAATGTAATCAGCGTGTCCCCACCACAAGCGCGCAGTGATACCTGCACAGTGACATAATTATTATGCAAAACTAAATATATGTATGTGCAAGAATAAAAAGATAAATAAGCTGCGTCTCTCACACCAATTAAAGCTGCATTAACTAAATCCACCGATAGTGCCAATTTAACACAAGGATAATCAAACTAAAACGAAAGGAAAGATTTCAAAGCTCGTTGCAGTTAATTTTATTCTCTGAGCCATAGGCTCTCTCACCAGGCTGTAGACAGCACCCCTTCATGGTGGAAAACAGTTCCTGCATCCCGGCTGCTCCATAAAAAAGGAAGGTGCCCTGTGGTTCCCAGACCGCAGAGAGAAAGCAGGCTTACTTGTTGTTTGGTATTAGATAAATAATTGTATACAGGTTTTGGCAGCGGCATTCCTAAATGGTCGTGTGTAATGCATTTCTAAAGAAAAGTTTTATAATGTGCAGCTGACTTGTATTTTAATGTAGGAAGTGGGACGTGGTAAAGGGAGTGCTTTGGGTAACAAAAAGAGCACTTGCTGGTTTCTTGAGGAGTGATTTAAAGAATACGTGGCTGGAATGGTGGTGCAGTGGTTAGCACTGTCCTGAGTTCACAGCCACTGACTGGCTGGGGTATTTCTGTGTGTAGTCACAATGTCCGACTTCCTCTCAAAGCTTGTAAATGTTGATTTTAAATTGGCCTTATGCGTGGATTTGACTTTGAATATTTGCTTTTGTGTGTTAGTCCTCATGTGTAATAACATTTTTCAGAATGATCATGTAACATGACTGTCCTTATTCTTTTTGTTGTTGTTTTTGGATAATAATGTATTATAATTGTTCACAACTGGTTTTGTGGTGTGCATTTTATTTAGACAGACTGCTGGCTGCAGAAGACACAGAAAGGACTAAAATTTCGATCCAAAAGCTTGTTTTGAGTGAGGATCCCATAATCCAACACATGCATACATAGTATTCCATTTGTGCCTTGGTATACACAAAAAATAGATCCAAGTCCTTGGGACACTAACCACCGAAAGACCTTGAAATGTTATCTTCACTAAGATTAGCTGTAAGAGTTAGTATTTTTCTAGTTTTAATTTTAATTTCTTTCAAAATGACCTGGGTAATACTTTCCCAGTTTTGTATTATTATTTTTATTCTGATTCTTCTTCTATTATTATTATTGTTGTTGTTGTCGTTATGTCTAGATCTTTAGTTAGTTTGAGGTCATTATATAGAAAACTCACAGAGACAGCAAACGTACAACAGACATCAGTTTCTCCAATAATTTGACTGCTGGGCGTCCCGGAAGTGTCGTCATTACGTCGTGGGTCGGTTTGTTTACTGTCTAAGCGTGGAAGTGGGGGGGCGCTAACGGGACAGATTTTCACACTGAATCTCGTCCCCCCGCTGGACTAAAAATTCTTGCACAATACAGCGATCCTACGAAACCTGACAGTGACAGCCGTTGACAGTTTTACAGGAAGGCTTTCGTGTGGGGTTTGTTTTTGACGACAGAAACGAAGTCCGACATGAAAACTTGACGCTGCCTAACCAGCAGTGCTAATGCTAACACAGCGAGTTAGCGGGCTGTCAGATTTCTGGGTTTCAGATAGAAGAATTGAGTACCGTTGGTTTTGTTGTGTTGAAACTTGGCACTGGGTACATGTCTACCTCGTAACGGATGCCGACAGGACGAAGAGCAAATTTGTAGCAAATGTAAACACTTCAGTGTATCACTAGCTTTCATTTAGCACCCGCTGTTATTGTCTGGAGGGGCACAGCTGAGCTAGCCAGCCTGCTGTCCTTGTTATTGTTGCTGAATGGGGTGGAGTTTTTTCATAGCGTTGTCCTCCGTAGAGTAACTTAAGGTTTCGTTTCCCAGTTGCAGGAAGACTGTGTCGGACAAAATGGTGTTAAGAAGCTCCTGGAAATCTCGACATAAAAACAGCTGTGGACCTGCTCCCCGTTGGATCCGTCCAGGTTTGGCTGCCCTGCTCTGGTTATGTGTGACTCCGTTAGCTTGCGGCATTGAGGCGGTGGGGGAGACCAAAAACATCGTCCAGAAAGATGCGGAGTTTGATACCACCTATAATGGCACGGTTACGAGTGAAAATCAGACCATTTACGAGTTTAATCACACCATCTCTCGGAATAAGGTGAGTTCGCCTCCTCAGACTAGTCGGTTTGTTTTTCCCCACCTTAAAGATTAACGTAAGTCCTTTCTTTTTCCCTCTCTTGACTTTCAGACTGAGGGAGTGCGTGTGTCTGTGGACTTGTTATCGAACAAGTCGGAGAGTCCTATCCTGTTTGTAGTGCGACAGAAGCAAGCCGTGCTGTCTTTTCAAGTCCCCCTCATTCTCAGAGGACTGTGAGTACCTCCCACCTCCATATACATCACATTTATGTGGTGTATATATATTAATGTATTATGGATTTTCTTACAAAAATCAAGTAATAAAAAAAAAAAGTCGTCTGTAATTTGTTCCATCCTTAAACTTCACTTTTTTTTGTCTAATTGGACTTTCACTCCCTTGCTTTTTCTGCTGGTTATCTTAAATCCTCTAAGTTAATGTCAAAGCATTTCAAAAGTTCAAAAGTATGGATTATGCCAAGTTAGGTTTGTAGTCAGTTGTCTAGTCTCCAGTAAAGAGTTCAAACATTAGGGCAGTAGTATTTAAACTTAGTGTCCATGGCAAATTTTAAGTCATATCCATTCATGTGCAAGTGATACAGAGGAAAGATGAGATCCAAAACAGTTTAACATGTCAGTTTTTCTATGTTCTTCTGGAGCCAGCAAAAGGTTTCCTCTTCTTTTTCCCTCTAACCTCTACATTGGTTACTTCACCTTCTCCAAAACCTTCTTAATTAATTGAGTGTTTTTCCCCAAATGAGATTAATGCGTCTTTAGCTTGTGCGACCAGGTTTTCACTGGCAAACATCTCCCAGCAGGTTTATGGTGACAACCCTAGTCCAGCTGAAGCCACAACCCCTGGAGCTTTCATTATAGATGAAACTAACAGTTGGGTTTTTGTTTTTTCATTTTCTTTTCTTTAGGTATACAGGATCTCTTATCCTCTTTGCAGACAGTCAGGGCTTTTGTTATGTCAAGCTCCAAACGGCCAACCATCCATCAGCTATGTGAGCAGACTTGGCAGAGTTTTTCAGGGTGTAGAAAATGCCACTGTTTGGAAAATTTGTGCCCTCGGCGCTCGAATATAATTAGTTACAATTCTTTGTGCCATTTTACATTGCAGCAGTGATGTGAGGCTGATAAAGAAAATATCACATTCAAACCTGGGCTTGCCTAGAGGTGCATTAGTAAGGCTCGGCACACCATTAGGGTGTGTAGTTAAATATGGGATAATTATACGAGACGTTTCATGGCTCCTCATCGCAGCGCTTTCTTTCGTTGCCCTGTAGCTTTTTTTGGGCCACACTAATGTAGTGACCTGTCACACAGATATATATTTCAGTATGTCCTGAAAAAAGGTACTTGGGTCCAATTTAGGAACAGTGTCATCCCAGGCTCAGGCTGTGCTTTTCACATGTAGCATCACAGCTCTGCAGATAATGGTGTGAGGTCAAGCTGTATCCTCATCTTGGGTTGTTGGTGAGTAAAGTATATTCATAGGAGGTTTTTCTGTTTTCAATAGAACGAAGAAAACATAAACGAGTATTGAAAATTTTCAATAACAGCCAGTATGTTGATGTTGGATTTTATTTTGGTCCCTAAATGTCGACATCCACCCTAAAAACCTATTGTTGTTTTGGTGTTAGTAGCTTTATCAGGTTTGTGCTGTACGTGAGCATGATGTGTTTGTGATTACAGATGCATTAAATTTAATACCAGGCTAATAAGGATGTCCTCTTTCCAGACTCCACGTAGGCAGATTTTATTTGAACATGTGTTCCAAGGTTCTTTTTAAGGAGTGTCGGGCTACTTGGACAGTAAACGAATATAACTACAGGTCACAGGGTTTAGCTGTAAAAGCAGATGTAGTTGAGAAAGGTGATGGGGCAGCTCAGTCTGCAATCAGTAATTCTTTTCAGAAGTGTGAACATCATTTGAAAAATTTTTATGAAGGAAATGGCAGAAACAAGTGCCTGTAATGTGCTTGGGATTGTCCCCAAGTCACACGACTCCTGTAACCTGACTTCATCGTGTGAGACTTGATGAAAGGTCGCTAGTTCTGCGGTTTATTTGCCATTGGCCAACAGTGCATTTGTGAGGTTTTCCTCACTTGCATTGCAAGATTTTGCAACATCAGAATCACCCCGCTGTCAGGCTTTGCTTTGTGGTCTCATGGTCAGGCATGTTTTTAGCAGATAGCTAATGAACCTTGGACTCTCACTTCCTCAATTGTGAACCACCAGTGCAGAGGTGGGGAGCAAATGTCATTGTGAGGTTTGCATTCAGTCACTTTTAAAGAAAAATTACGTTCATGTTTGGACTTTGATTATGTAACTGTTAAACAAAATAACACCCGATTTGTTTCATTCTCATAATATTGGAGAATATATGGGAAGGAAGGAATGAATGTATCAGAAGTCAAGGGAAACCTAATCTCTGTTGTCCTCTCCTTTTTTTACTTTGTTCCTCTTTTATCAGCTATCAGAGGAAATACCCTTACTACGATGTGGGCAGGACACTGTGCCAACCTCCAACCCGGGCCGCCTCGGAGACCCAGTACTTCTTTGTTGACGTGTCCACCCTGTCCAGTCAGGGTACAAACTACCAGCTGAGAGTGAGCCGTGTTGAAAGTTTCACCCTGCAGTGAGTGTTATCTGTTATGTAATAATGCAGACACAGTACGTGGTACCTGCCTTATTGCACTGTACACAAGCCTGTGTTTTCTTTGATTGAGATGGGTTTTTTTTTTAACTTGATTACAGAACAAACAAGAAATTCAGCTTCACCGCATCGCCATCCCAACCTCAGGTAACCTGCCCGGTACCATATCTCTGTGGGTCAAAGAAATGTGCACAACGGATGGGGGGAGTTTGTGGGTGGGGGAGGGAACTTACGACAAGAAACGCGCAGGAAGCCGGTTGAAAGTATACATGTGAAAAGAGGATGTTATGAATGCAGGGAATTTCAGATTTTGTGTAAATCAAAAAAAACAAACTCTTTTTCTTGAGTAAGTTCTGTTTTCGTCCGATCATTTAAACAATGCTTTCTTTTTGGCCTTTGATGACACTTTGGATCAGGTTAGGTTTTTGTTTTGGATGTGCGGGGTGTGTGGATTTGTGTGGATTGCAGGGCTTTGAACTCAGCTTCACCTCACATGCATGTGTAGTTAATCTTCACATTTGAACAATATAACTTTCTCATTGCCAAGTTTGAGCCACATAAACCCCCCAGACTGTCAGCAACCAAGATGTTCTGACATCATACCGTGTAGTCAGGCATCACAATGCAGTCTGACTGGAGTTTTGAAAATAGTCTATACTGCAGCAAACAGAACAACCTGTTTCACAAGGTTTCATGTGACAGCTACTGGGAGCATGGGTCGTTTATTTAACCCAAATACACACTCATGTTAATATGTTGTTGAGCGTGTAGTTTACCTGTGGCATACAGCCTACGTTTCCTGCATGAGGTTGGCTGCAAAGAAACAAAATAACCACTGCAAATAAACCTCACAGTTTCTCTAAAACAGAGGTGCTCAATCACAGTCCTCGAGAGCTACCGTCATGCAGCTTTTAGACGCATCCTTGTTCCGACACACCTGAATAAAATGCATGGCTTGTTATCGGGCCTTTGCCAAACTCGATGGCACGCTGAAGAGGTAATCAAACCATCTGATTCAGCTGTGTTGGAGCAGGGATGCATCTAAAAGCTGCAGGACGGTAGCTCTGGAGGACTGGGAGTGAGCACCCCTGCTCTAAAAGTTCTAGACTATTAATATTAAAACTTTCCTCTACTGAGATTTAGCTCTAAAAACCAAACAAACAAACAAAAAGACTGAATATATTTTGTTGTAGCGGCTTGCCTCTCCTTGTCTGTGGCTGTGTGGATCTATAATCATCTACACAGTCGTATGAAAAAGAATGAAGTAAAACCTTTCAGTCAGTAGTTTGCAATATAGCCTTTGGCAGCAATAACTTGAAGTAATTCTTTTCTGTATTGTGAGTATTATTGTGACTACTGTAATGGAGGGATTTTTATGCACAGCTCTCTTAAGGTTCCTTCTCATTTCCATTTAGGTTGAGGTCTGGACATTGCAACACCTTGTTTCTTTACTTTTTTAGCCGCTCTGTTCTAGATTTGCTGCTATGATTGGGGTTGTTGGCCTGTTGCATGACCCAGTTTGGACCAAGCTTTAGCTCTCAGACTGGTGCCCTGACATTTGACTCACGAATACTTTTGTAAACAGAGGGGTTTGTGGTCAGCTCAGTGACTGCAGGGAGCCCGGGTCGTGTGGCTGCAAAACAAACCCAACTCATCAGCCCTCCACCATCACCGTGCTTCAGGCTTGGTCTGAGATGTTTGTTCTGATAAGCTCGGTTAGCGCCAGTGGATAAGCATCTATACTTTAGTCTCGTCTTTTCGAAGGACATTGTTCCGGTTTCCGTTTTTTTTAGTTGTCCTGTCGTGAACTTTGACATTTAATCTGCTTGTAGCGTCTGGGATGTCGCTCTGGGGTTTTTTGCAGTTTCTCTGAGCATTTTATGGTCTGACCTTAGGGTGAATTTGCTGGCATGTTCACTCCTGAGACGATGGTGACATTGTGTTAACACATCTCTGAGTGCTCCAAGCAGCAAATTGCAAACACTTCTGCTTTTACAGAGGCGCTCACATTTGCTGATGACCAGTCAATCAAGTGCGTTTGATTATCAGCACCTGGCTGCTCCTTAGCCTCGTCATTCCTATAGCAGCAGTATGTCTGTGAAAACCTTCCTTTTCACACGACTGTATGCTATTTGAAAATGGAGATCTGCTTTTGGCAAAATATTGCATGAGTTTCTTTTGACACTTAATGAAGATGTTGTGTGTGTCTGATCTCTTCTAAGACTGTCTGCTTTCTGCGTCAGCTTTGCTTTGTTCTCTTAGTCTGTGCTTGTAAGCTCAGGTCAGCTCATTTGTATGCGTGAGGCGCACTGCAGTCGAGAGTTACAACTAAACAGGCTAAAACCTTTTGAGACCCGAGAGTGGGAGGCTCTCAGTAACATATCACTTATCAAATTGGGTGTTGACGTATTTGTTTAGAAGTTTATCGTGCCGTCAGCAAATAAAATGCTATCCTCTCTGAAAACCGCCTCACCGACTGTTGTCCTCCTTTCCCTCTCCTTTCTTCTCAGTATTTCAAGTATGTCTTCCAAGACGGGGTGGATACTGTGATCGTCAAAGTCAACTCGGACATGACTTTCCCCTGCTCTGTCATGTCCATCCAGGACATCCAGGTACAGTTAGTTAGTGGCAGAGTTCAGCTCTGGCTTCTCATCCAGAGCACACATTCAGCTGTGCTGCAGCTGCCCTCAAGAGGCCCCTCCCTCAGCCTCAGCGGTCAGCATGCAGTAGCACTCTTAGACCACATGAGGGCATCACGGTGGATACCACAGCTGATGTCTTGCTATTCAAAAATAAATGTTATTTGCTACTTTTTCCCCCACATCTTTGCCCATTTATTTATGCTGAATTATATTCTCCTGACTTTAATGCCTGATGTGAATTATGTAATTCTGTTTTTTTCCTCCCTCTCTCTCTTGCTCTCTCCGTTCCAGTGCCCCGTTTACGACCTTGACAACAACGTGGCCTTCATTGGGATGTACCAGACTATGACAAAAAAAGGTGCCATCACCGTGCAGGTAGTGTCCCACAGAAATTCAAAATTTATTGGAACCGTTCGCGATAAATCCTTGTATAGATATGAATATGGGCGTTTCTGCCTTTATCTTAGAGGAAAGATTTCCCCAGCAACAGTTTCTATGTGGTGGTGGTGGTAAAAACTGAGGACGAGGCATGCGGCGGCCCGCTGCGCTTCTACCCTCTGAGCCCCGATAAGCTGATTGATGCCGGCAACCGCAGCAAGGCCCTCGATGTGATGGTCTCACCCGCAATCAACTGTAAGTCACATGGGTACACGTGTGAAACGATGGTTAGTTAGCATGCGCTAAAAGAAGCAGAGAAATGTGTTGTTTAGATTTGGTGTTTTTGACAGCAGATAAAGAATGTTGTCTTACTATGCAAATGAGCTTACAGTTAATATGTCCTCTTGCGCAGTGGAGGCGTACGTGATGGGAATGCTGTTCTGTTTGGGGATCTTCTTCTCATTCTACCTCCTGACCTTGCTCTGTGTCTGTCTGGAGCGCGCACGGTAAGGTTTTGAAATCGCCTCTTCCAGCGACAGAGGTCGTATTGGAACGTTCTTCACTTAGAAATGCAATCTCTGCAGCTTTGTCTTCCAGCATTGCATGAATCTTAATTATGTTATACTCAAAACCCCAAAATAAACTAATTTCACACCTGTAGGAAATATCAGGGCTGGATTTTTTTTCTGTTTTTATCCTGTCTCCACTTTAAGAATTTTTTCTGGTTTGTTTTCGGAGTAGAAGGAAGTACGTGCTTTAGAGTGTGCCCTTCCAAACCGACCTCAAAACGCAAACAGCTTAAGGAGGTTTTTTATAAAAAGCTGTAGGTGTGCAGAAGGAATAGCTATTTAATTAAAAGAGCTGAACAGTAAAAGTCAGAAATGGATAGATGGTTTGGTGTGATGTGTTTATTGTTTTTGGCTGCTGAGTTTCACTGGAGTCAAAGCAGAGCAATGAATCAGAAATTATGTTGTACACATCTGCACAAGCCAGCGGGGTAAATAGCACTTTTAACCAAAGTCTTCACCTGAAACAGACAGCGTAGAAAAGCCAGGGTGGCAATAAAACAGCCGTCTGCTCTACCAAAAGGACTCATTTGAATAGTCTTTGTGACTCTTCATCGCAGCAAAAAAAACACAGGCAGACGGCAAAAGAAAGTTTTGAGCTTTGGTTGGAAAAACAACAGCTAATTTCCAACCTCCTGTATATCAATTAGTCCCTTTTCAACCCACATTTCAACCCACGAGGTCGGATGTCATACTGTCAGAATAGCTCTGCACTGCAGGAATGACACTGCACTGAATACAAATTGTGTTCATTTGCATTTTTCCCCCTCTCTGTTTCTGCAGACTGAACAAGAGGAGAAATGTGTTTCTGAATCCTGCCGACATGTCGCCTGCTGAGACAGGTAACCCAGCAACTAGCTGTGATGGACTGGCCCATTAGCAGCAGTGTGCACTGACCACGTTATTTTCAAAACAAACCAGCAAGCTTGTTCTGTTCTGGTAATTAAAGACCAGAGTAAATGAGACTGACGACGCAGTCCGATCGCTGTTTGTCACTGATCTTGTATCTCAGAGCTGAATGTTTAAGCGTGTACTGAACATGTATCTTTCTCTTCCCCCTGCCATTCAGCCTCTCTGCTCGGGAAGAACAGCGATGGTATACAGACACAGTTACTCCCCTTGTGCACTCGCTGCCCTCTCTCAGTCTGTGTTGCTTGTCTGCAGATGCTGTGCATGCAGTAGCTTCCATACTTTACCCTACAAAGAAGAGAAAGAGACGTTTTTGGCTGCAGGGCTGCATGGGCATAAATGTGGCTCTGTTCTGAGGCTTTTTCGGCTTTACAGAGATACAGATATGCACTCACATGTCTTTGTTAGCTTTTTTTGCCACAGTGTTATCCTTTTGTTGTCCTCACCGCTTTATGGTTTCGAGCTAAAGAAGCACATGAGCAGCACTCCCATTAAAAGCATGAAGGCGCTAAGATAAATGCACACGCTGCTGATGTGCTCTTTTGGCTCCTGGCTGCCTCTCAGTGTGTATCTGTATCTATTCACTGCAGCATTTGCTGCCGCGGTTTGATTTTAAACCACTAGATCCTTACAGTTATGAAGTAATCCTCCTCACTGCAGCTCATTTCTCAGCTTGCACACTTTTGGAGATTAATAATTTTTTTCCCCCAGCCAGAAAAGAAATGAAGGGATTCCATTTTTTTTTTTTTACTGGATCCCTTCATGTGTTTACGTCCGCCCCACCTTGTGAAGTGTTAGGATACTAACTAAATGTTGATCGTAGTGCTGCTTGTTTGTCTATGTGAGCATTCGCGAGCATGTGTCCTTTCTTGGAGTTTTGAAAGTTTGTGTCTCCACAGGAAAAACTCCAGCCTCACCGAATGAATATGGCTCATTTGGTGAGTGTTTAAAAATAAATAAATAAAGATTTGTGTCTCTTTGATGTCATTGTTTGATTGGCGATGAACTGAAGAGTCATCTCCTCCTCAGCTGACAACGGCAGCACAATGAGTTCAGAGGCCATAACCGACAGCGCCACTTCAACTGACAACAACTATGGATACATGGGTATGAACGAACAGAGACTGCCACGCCCTTTTTTCCTCTTTCTTTTTTTTTCATTCTCACTCTAATGTCACTGCAGAGCGGCCTGCACATGGCTTCTTAGCAGCTCCACTCCCTCACTGGTTTACTGTGTCTTTGTTCATTAGGACAGGAGCCTTTCAAACGTCGACCAATCCTCAATCACCTTCACCACATAGCCATCCGCATTGGTGACACTACCGTATAACTAGCCAAATCAGCCCCCCCCACCCCCAAAACCAATCAGCCACCATGTCAATCAAACATCAGTGGAGTTAAGAGGTCTGGAAAGTGGCCACTTCTCTCCACTGATGGCATCAAATGAACAGCGGCAGTAATCTCATCAGCACAAAGGTCATCTGACCAAATAAAAAAAAAAAAATATTATGATCATCTATTTAATCATTTTGAAAATTGCAAATCATTTCTGAAAGGTGTGATGTGTTGAAACACCTTTTTGCATCGACCTGCGATTCCCTTAAATCCAGTCGTCCGCTGCCCGCTCACGTTGTGCCTCCAGTAGACTGAATCCCTCTCTTCTGCTCTCCCCTCCTCCAATCAGAGCGATCATTGGAAAGTGTCGCACGGAGCAGGCAGGAGTCTTTGAGCTCCGTGGAGGAGGATGACTACGACACACTGGATGACATACACTTTGACAAGAACATTGTTCGCACAAAGGTGCGTAAAAATCATTTTTTCCTGCTTCAAATGGCACAGATGTCACTCTCTGCACATCTGACTTATTTAGAACAGATCCTCAAATGTGAAAAGTGGTCCTCACCTCGATGTGGCGTTTAGAGCTGCCTACCAACAGGTTTAGGATCGAATCAGAAACTTTGAGATGTTTTAAGTGACCAAGTTGATCATACAGACAATTGGTCTTAGAGGTACCTCCAGTTTATGTATCATTAGTAAACCATACAGACTCGGTGTAGCCTCCCCTGGGTGTTGTTTGTGGGTTAATAGCGTCTAGTTCTAACTGCTTCAGACAATCTGTCACCCTCTTCCTGTAATCACTTCCTGGGTCTCGTTTCAGGGGCTCATGAGTATTTTTGTCACTGAGCAATGACAAAATTTTCCCATGATTCTCTTTCTGGTTTAGCAAAGCCATCAAACTGCATTCCCTTCCATATATGTCAGATCTGAGCGCACGCACACACACGCACGCACGCAGTGTAAAACGAAGAGCAGAGCAGCAGATATTCTCACACTGAGCTGAAATGAAACAAGTGCACAGAGACAATTTAATAATGTGTTCCTTTAAACCTCTAAAGCAGAGTCAGCATTAAAGCATTCAAACAAATGTAATACAATACAATAAAGTGAGAAAATGAAAAAAGAAACGGTGGTGTTTAATAAAAGACAAAATAGTAACATATTAATGAGACGAGCCTAACACTTGCTTCATATTGACTGAGTAATATACATATAATTGAATCCAGACATTAATAAAGTCCTCTCCTTCCTCGTACAGAAATTTCTGTACGTGGCTGACTTGGCCCGCAAAGACAAGAGGATCCTTAGCAAGAAGTACCAAATCTACTTCTGGTGAGTTCTCTAGTTACACCCACGATAAGAAACAGGATATTCTTTTACATCTTAGCCAAATCGATTCTCAGTGAACTAACGGAGCCATAGTTTTGACATTATATGAAACATTAAAAAAAATTCTGATTATTAATGAAGTGCTGCAGACCTGATGGTTGTGAGAGGCTGAAAGTAATAATTGTGCCCTCTTCAGGAACATTGCTACCATTGCTGTGTTCTACGCCCTGCCAGTCGTCCAGCTGGTCATCACCTATCAAACGGTAACAATGATTTTATAAAGCACGGCGACAGTCATGATCGTTTTCAAAAAAGATTCCGATAAGCCGTCAGCTCGCTAATGCGACGTGGGCATCTCCATTCTCCACAGGTTGTCAATGTCACAGGAAATCAGGACATCTGCTACTACAACTTCCTGTGCGCCCACCCGCTGGGAGCTCTAAGGTTTGCAGTCAGGCACAGTGTGTTAACGTGCATGTCCAACATCATCAGCTAACCCGCGTAAAGTAACGATTAACTCGTTCCACACAGCGCGTTCAACAACATCCTCAGTAACCTCGGTTACGTGATGCTGGGGCTCCTCTTTCTGCTCATCGTCCTCAAGAGAGACATCGGCCACAATCGCGCTCTGGAGCGGCAAGACGTCAACGCGCTGGTGAGGCACACGCACGCTGACAAACATGCAGTCATATGTCACGAAGATGAGTTTTTAAAGATTTATATGATGATGATGATGATTGACAGCGGTGCGTGCAATGTGTGGACTGTAGTTTAGTTATCAGGTTGTCTCTTCCTCCTTCAGGAGTGCGGCATCCCAAAGCACTTTGGCCTCTTTTATGCCATGGGAACTGCTCTGATGATGGAGGGTTTGCTCAGTGCCTGCTACCACGTCTGTCCCAACTACACCAACTTCCAGTTTGGTAAGAATGCTTGTGTCTCTGACATGGTTATAGTTGTTTTTAACCTCTGTCAGGATCAGTAGTCTGAAGAGAGTTTTGGCTTTAAACAGCGTCACTTTAAAGGTTCCTGGCATTAGTCTGTCTCAGGTCTTTGTGCAGATCCATTTTTACTGCTTTAGCCAGTTTCTTGAGTTTCTGCTGGTTGTAAAATTTGTGAATGCATGATTTTGTTTTTCCTTACTCTGAGTCCTGGGCTGAAAAGAAATCAAGTTGCGTGCAGTATATTTGAGTTGTTCTTCTCCCCTGCAGACACCTCCTTCATGTACATGATTGCTGGACTGTGTATGCTGAAGCTCTATCAGAAGAGACACCCGGACATCAACGCGAGCGCTTACACCGCTTACGCCTGCCTCGCCGCTGTCATCTTCTTTTCTGTGCTGGGAGTGGTATGTGCAAGCGCGCACACACACACACACACACACACACACAGGGCAAACCCTGAGTTATGCTTTATATTCTGAAAACACACAGATTTCATAATAATCAGTGCTGTGCTTGTTTTTGTTTTCCTCAGGTATTTGGGAGAGACAACACGGCCTTCTGGATTGTTTTCTCTGTGATCCACATTCTGGCTACGCTGCTGCTCAGCACACAGCTCTACTATATGGGTCGATGGAGGCTCAGTAAGATCACAGAAAGAAATCAAACTCAGTCCAGTGGGCTTTATCGGCTTAAAATGAGTCACTTTAGACTAATAACTGACTGCAACTAAAGTAGTCCAGGATTATTATATAGTAGGGTTGTCGTGTGAGCTTGTCTCACATAAGCTAGCAAATCAGATGAACTAACATTAAAATCCACTTAACAGGATATTCTAATGAAATAAAGCAGCATAATTCTTGTTGTTCTCTCTCCTTGCTCTCTGTGTGTTCATGTATCAGACGCTGGGATCCTGCGTAGGATAGTTTACGTCATCTACACAGACTGCATCAGGCAGTGCAGCGGGCCTGTGTACATTGTGAGTAACGGCCAGAAAATTCAGTATCAGTGTATTGCATAAAGTAGCAGGTTTTTCTGCTTTTACCTAGTAACTCAACCGGTGGGTGCAGAGAGCAATAAAAGGCATCAGTGAGTCCAGATGATCTGCTTTTTAATCGTTTTTCCGCCGGTGTATGTGTTTTAGGACCGCATGGTTCTGCTTGTGATGGGGAACATAGTCAACTGGTCTCTGTGAGTAAAACAAACTGTGTTTCCTGCTCATTTAAGTCAGCAGAGTGCAGAAGAGGCAGGTGATGTGTATCTCTCTCTCTCTCTCTCTCTCTCTCTGCAGGGCTGCCTACGGCCTCATACAGAAACCCAACGACTTTGCCTCGTACCTGTTGGCCATCGCCATCTGTAACCTGCTGCTCTACTTTGCCTTTTACATCATTATGAAGGTTTGTGTGTTTAGTAACTCTGAGAAGCACCAGGAGAAAGTAGCAGACATGTTTGGGACCTTTGAAGCTTACAGTTTTCTGTTTGCGCTCAGCTCCGGAGCGGTGAGAGAATCAAGTGTCTGGCGTTGGTGTGTATTCTCTTCACGGCGGTTGTCTGGGGCTTTGCGCTGTATTTCTTCTTCCAGGGTCTCAGCACCTGGCAGGTTAGTAAC
>VUQR01035170.1:0-49207 GCA_015108515.1 Hemichromis elongatus | reverse complement strand
AAGACACACACACACACACACACACACGAGATTTGGGCTCATGTGAATAGACACTTGGATTACATGTTTCTCTCCTCTGGCACAGAAAACTCCCGCCGAGTCTCGTGAGCACAACAGGGACTGCATCCTGCTGTCATTCTTTGATGACCACGACATTTGGCATTTCCTGTCCTCCATCGCCATGTTTGGATCCTTCCTGGTATCGTGAATCATGTTTTAGTTTGCTTATACATGATATGCAGTTGGTCTACACTGAGGCATTAATATCTTAATATTCAATATTACCTCTGCTCCCCTCAGGTCCTCCTGACCATGGACGACGACCTCGACACCGTCCAGAGAGACAAAATCTACGTCTTCTAGATTTGCCAGATCTGCGAAGAGCTCCTCTCTGCCTTATCGCCCTCTCTGTTTGCATCCTCTCCATCTTTGTCAAAAAGCACAGCCAGTAGCCTGTTACTGGGCTGTCGATGAGCACCTCTCTGCCTCTCGCAGCCAATCAGTGTGGACACTTATGTGCCAATGAAAGCTGGAATGACGTTCGGCGATGCAAAGTGTTTCGTCCTCTCGCTGCCATCATCGATGTAACTGCTGTGATCACCGTTTACTGCTGACGATAACGGTGTGCATTGTCGCTTGGCACGAAACTCGTCCGTTTTAACTTATTTTATATTGTCTGCATTACATTTGACCTGGAAGTCAGCAATGTATTTTAATTACTGTTTGTAGCCTGTTTATATGCTTTGTGTGTGTTGTACAGGTGTGTGTGTGTGTGTGCGCGCGTGTGTTTACAAAAAATAATTGTGGGAAGATGAATCCTGTCCAGTCTCAGTGGCCTTCAATGTTCTAATCATAGTAGTCACAATACTGTGTTCTGATTGGTCAGATCCGCAAGCTAGCCGTCCTCCTCCTTGAGGGAATATCCATGAAGATATGATTGTATTTACTTGTAACTGCCCTGAAGTGTGACTCTTAAAGGTATTTTTGCACTCTACAAAAAAATGGATTTTATTGTCAGGCATTGCAGTGAAAGGATACTGAATAAAGGTCTTTTCTGAAGTGTGGTCTATTTTCCAATAAGGTCATCTCAGGCACAAGAGCTCCTCCCACCTGCTGTTTATTTAATTGAGGAGGAGCTTCAAACTGAGTGCAATTTAAAGCATTGGAAAAAGAACAGCTCACAGTTTTAACTACAAGGTTTTCCCACTGGAAATCATTCACACATTAAAAATGTTTTATTAAAAATTTCATAGAAAAATACAATATTTACACAACTAT
Source organism: Hemichromis elongatus (assembly GCA_015108515.1). Taxonomy (NCBI): domain Eukaryota; kingdom Metazoa; phylum Chordata; class Actinopteri; order Cichliformes; family Cichlidae; genus Hemichromis; species Hemichromis elongatus. The sequence continues at coordinate 47,929 of VUQR01035170.1, read as the reverse complement.
GTAACAGGCACAACTAGTCAACAGCTCATTATTACTGATATGCAAACACTAGGAGACTGGACGTTAAAAAAAAAAAAACTTTTTCAAAGTTGATTGGCTTCACTGTCTTTACAAAAACAACAACAGGAAATTCAGTCTGTGAAAATGTTAGAAATGTAAAAAAACCCAAAGTGCATTACATAAACCATCAACCTGCATCAGGTCATGTTCTGGAAGGAAAGGGTTCAGCAAAAGAGAAAATGCACAGGACACTTCTCTGTGATTGTCTTACACTTATTAGGAAAACCCAACCTGACACAAGTGAACTACAGAGTGAATAACTTCTGGCATGAACCCTGAATTTGTTTCCCTTAAAAAAAAAAAAGTAGTTTCTTGTGTTGGAGGATAAAAGTCCTCAGCCCTCTCAAACATGTAACCTCCCTGAATGAATGGCCGTGTCCTCTAGAGTCATCGCTTACTCTTAGGCTGAATGATCCCTGAAAATTTTCTGAAATTACGCATGTAATTTAAAAGAAGAAGAAGAAGAAGAAGAAGAAGAAGGAATGTAAACATCACGATGCAGACCTGTCACAGTCAGTAATACAAAGTCCTCTGTAACAGTCTTGGTAGAGGGAGTCATGTTGTCAGTAATGATAGACTCTGATCTGATTATTGTCATCCAGGCCCAGCTGGACCAGCTCGCTCTTTGAGGAGGGAGCCTGATAGCGGGTGAACAGCGGTCTGGAGGGTGGAGTTAAAGATGGCAGGTACAACTGACGGTGAACTTTAGACTACACATGTTTGCAAAGTGAAAATGTTAACAGTTTAATGAAGTTATATGAAATAAAGGAGAACTAGAGGATGGACTGTGTGTTAAAAGTGATGGAAGGATACATGCTGGTGTCTTTCTTGCGCATCTCTAGCCACCTCTTGTTGCCGTCTATCAGCCCCTGCAGCCTCTGGCCGTCCATCTCAGCTGATCTTGGTGTGGAGTGAAGCCCCCGGCTGTGCTCACTGAGACACACACAGTTAGGAGTTACTGCAAGTGCACTTAAAACAGCATTTATGTGGAATCACTGCTACACAGGCTTGATTAAAGGTGTATTGCAGGTTGCAGTACTTCAGAGGAGTGTATGATGAGTAAGCTGTGGCGGTTCTTGTTGTACCGGAACCGAGTGGGTCAATAGGTGCTCCTGGAGAAGAGAACAATGACAGTGTTTGTACAACTTTGTTCCCCCCCAATGAGTGCTGTTGTTGGTGCTCCACTAATCCAAAAACATACCAGGGAATATCTGGCTCCAGTGGCTATTGAGGGCGTCCCTGGATGCCCTCAGCTCACTGCTGATAGGCGTGCTGAAGAGTGGGGAGGCTGCAGAGCCCCTCTGAGTCGCCCAGCTCCATGGTGGCTCCGAGAGCCTTCCCAGAGGAGGAGGTGGGGCTAAGGAGTTGGTTCGCAGGTTGTACGTCTGAGCAATGACAGGAGCAGATGGGGAGGAGGTGGCTAGAGTGGAGTGAGAATGAGACAGAGGTTGAGGGAAAGCTGCGTAAGGTGTGGTGCTCTGCTGCTGGGTCAGCGAACCCAAGGCACCCAGGACGGCGTTGAGCTGGCCTGAGATCTGCTGCAGGGACTCTGCTAATTCCCGGACTTTAGCTGGAACAATGGGAATATCTCCTGAAGAGAGAGGGAGGAGGAGAGTGGAGATTTGCAGATGTGAGAGAAAATACAACGGGTGAGTTCTTCTCTGACACATAACTCAGGGGGGCAGTTAAGGTCCTCAATCATAAATCAAGGTCTGGTATAGGTTACCTTAGAGCTGCTAATTCAGTATACTTTGGGGCTTTACTCTCAGCCTATAACTACAGGGGACCATGTTACTTCCATCCATCCATCTTCTGTTGCTTAGCCAGGGCAGCAGCTTAACTACAGCTGTAGGAGTCCAGGAGGAATCCCAGTCAGATGCCCAAACCAGACGCAGCTCTATTCTGAGCTCCTCCTTTCCACATCCTTGCTGTTGCTGCACTAATCCATCAGTCTCCGGATCCACTCTTCTCACTCATGAACGTGAGTGTTAGCCAATAGAACCTCACCATGGGATGGCCATGAAAGTGGAAACCCACAACCACTCGGCTATACCGAGAAATCCTGTCCATAAAAGTTATGAACAAAGGACAGCCCTGCTGAAGTCTGTCTCCCCCTGGTAAGAGCTTTAACTTAGAGCTGGAAATGCAAAGCAAGCTCTCACTATGGTCATACAGAGCCCTAATATCCCGTAACATTGGGTTTTTCCGTTTATGTTGTCACAAATCTAGATTACAGGAACCATACCTGCAAAGCTTAAATCACAATCATCTCCTAAAAGAGCGATTGTAACATCAAATAGACTGGTTCTTATATAGCACTTTTTAGTGCTTCTTTAACATTCGCTCACACTCACACTCCAATAGATGCATCGGAGGGCAACATGGGGTTAGTATCTTGCTCAAGGACATTTGGCATGCAGACTAGAGAAGACTGGAATCGACCCACCAACTTTCCGGTGAGTAGGTGACCCGCTCTACGACCTGAGCTACAGCCACCTCAACACATCAACACCTAACCTACACCAAACACTCTTTTTGTAACATGTATGCTCAGAGGACCCCGTCATCTTTGAGTGATTTTACAGTCGTGCACCTGTCTCTTCTCATTTCTTGACAACAGCTGGATTTGACAATATTAAAAATGTTTAGTCTGCAATGACCGCAGGAAGAAAAGTCTCAGTCGATTAATCTCATTCTCTGCTTCAGTTTTAAATCACCTGACATGAAATGTAGATGAATTAAAAGAATATGCATTCTTTACTCTTTTCATTGTTAAATAAAAATTTACACTTTCAGAAGCGCAAACAGAAGCAAGTATAGTAAAGAGCACTGACAAACTCGGTTTATTTCACACCTTTACAGGGTGCACTGTTGATAACTTTGACATCATTGAGGCTGTGTAACACCGACATATATTCCAGGAGCGCTGACACGCAGTCTGTTAAAGGGGACCAGGCAGGGCCCACCCGTGCTGGTGAGTATGCGTTACCTGTCCTGTCTGGTGGTTCCACGGTGCTGCTGAGGTCTGACTCACTCACATCAAACGTTACTTTCCTTCCTCCGGCGAGCCGAGGCAAATCCTCAAACAGCGGCTAGGTGGAAAAAGCATCGGGGCGTCACAGTCATCAGGACATTCCATTAAAAGTAAGAATTCCCTTCTGCTACGCCCTAAATCAGGGTTCATACACCTTTTTCAGTCCCAAATACAAGTACTTTTAAGCACTTTCAATGTCCATTTTCAAGCTTTTCCAGCACATTACAAAAAACCCCAAACATGCACGTTTTACTTCGCATCATCTCAGTAACACCATGAGAATATTAAAACGAATCATTCTAGGTTGAATTAAACACCTTTGTTCCTCTTTTAGTTTAAACACAGAAAAATGCAGCACACAAAAATACTGCAAAAGGAATTCAATCAGACAGATATTTGTGGCAAATGAAATAAGTTACTGTTTCAAGCAGTTTTAAGCACCACATCCAAAATTCAAGCATTTTCAAACCTTGAAAAGACAATATTAAGATTCAAGCATTTTCAAGGATTTCAAGCACCCGTTTGAACCCTGTTAAATCCAATTCAGGTTATATTTCCCATCCACTGAGACACATTTCATTCTTGCTCATAAAGTGTGTTGAGTGACAGGAATGTACCATACAGCTAAATGTTCTGCTTATTTTTATAGCTTTTCATTAATTTTAGTTGGTTAATATAATCTTCTACACTGATTACATAAACTTATTCTAAGTGTGACTTGAAATGAGCTTACAGAAGAGCACAAATACATGCTGATGACCTCCTGACCTCTCTGGCTATGGAGCTCTCTAGCTGCAGAAGCTGCTCCTCTTTCCTCCGCAGGAGGCTGTTTCCTCTCTGAACCGTCTGCTCCAGCTCCGCCACACTTTTGGCCTCCTGACACGGGGGGAGGAAATTCCCATCTTATTATTAATAATAATAATAATCCGATCGATCAATAGAGGTTCGACGCGTGAGGCTCCACCGTACCTGCTCAAGGTTTCTTATCGTCTCTTCGGTTGCTCTTTCCTCAGCGGGGTGGGCCCGCAGGGCCGCCTGCCTCTCCATCAGCCGTCTGCTCTCTCTCTCCAGGAAGAGTTTGGTCTCCTGGATGGAGGTGCCGTGTGAGGAGATGTACCGTCGGAATCTGGACAGAAGTGTGGGGATGGGAAGTGTTGAATTTGGACACACACTAAAAACTCTAAACTTGAATGTTATTATATATCTATCATACAAACATTAGAACTAGAACTACGCATGGTTGAAAGGAAGAGTTTTAATCAGTACAACATCAAGTCACTTAAAAGTCTGGTTATTGGTCTTGTCAGTTAAGTTGCAGAGGAGCTTATTAGTCAGTTTTAGCTGATTTAGTACTGATGAAATAAACAACAAGTGCATAAGAGTGTTAACAATTAGAAAACCCCAAATCAATGACATTTTTCCACTAGTTTTACATTTAGCTAGAGTCAGTGTCACTACTGGTAGCATTAGGAGATACCTGGACCCTACAGAGGTGGCACAGATAGTCCAACTACTCCAGGATGGCACATCAATACATGTCATTGCCAGGTTTACTTTACAAGAATCTGGAGAAGATTCGGGAGACAAAAAGAAGACCTGAACAGGGTCATAGAAGGTCTTTAACCCATCACCAGGACCAATATCTGCCCCTTTTGTGCAAGTAGGAACAGTGTATCCCTAGATATCTGTCCTGGTGATGGATTAAGGACCTTCTATGTTCCTGGTGTGACCTGCTCTATGACTAATTTCATGAGGGTAGTCTGAGGGAATGACATCCTCTAGTGGGCCCTGTGCTCGCTGCCCAGCACTGTGGAGCCTGACTGGCATTTTCACAGATGGACCCTGATCACATGTGATGGGCATGAAGGGGTCTGACATGCTGCCTGTAACATTGTTCAGCATGACCGATTTGGTGGGTCACAGTTGAACACCTTTGGGACATTATGTTTTTCCCAATGCCCTCAGGTTGCATCTCAGACTGTCCACGAGCTCAGGGCTGCCCTGGTCCAAATCTGGGAGAAGCTCTGCTTTCACAGCATCTGTCATGTCGTTAGGAGTACAGTGGTCCCTCGTTTATCGCGGTTACGTTCCAAAAGTAACCCGCGAGAGTCACCCACGGTTGACTTTGAAGGTGCAAAAACGTTTCATTGACATTGTTGTGTTTTTTGAGGAGAAAACTTACAAACATACAGTACAACACTTCAGAGTCACGCTGCTAGCGATCAAAGATTTATGTAAATTTGACAAACTGAACGTAATCTGTACTGTACACGAGACACGGCATGAGATTGACAATGGTCTACAGCCAATCAGGACGCATAACACAATGCGCTGTAAAAAAAAAAAAAAAAAAAAAAAAAAAAAAAAAAGAAAAATTAAAAAAAAAAAAAAAGACAAATGTAAAGAAAAGAATTTAAAACTAGTATAAACTCCTGTCTTCTGGGTGGAATTCATGTTGTAATTTTTATATATCTGTCAAGGGGAGCGCAAACCTGCAAACTGAAAAATGATGCTAACGAGCAGCCAGAGTATTGACTCCCAAGGTGTCCTGACTGATTGTCAGTGTGTGATGAGATGGCAATTTAGCAGTTTCTTAGTGTGCTATGTCCAAAAGGACACTTTGCAATTTTTCTATGTTTTTGTACATAAATAAAACAAACAAAATATTATGTGCTAATTGCTAGGATAATGCTAGTTCTGTTTTCCAGCTTCTGTCCTTTGTACTAAGTTATCAACGAAAAAAAAAAAACTCCTTAAAACTAAGCTAACAACTTTTCATAATCTGCTAACAACTTAATGCAAAAACACTGGGCTGCTGATGTTCTCATTAAACTCTGAAGAAACTAACTAAAATATTAAAGTGTGGTTTTAAGCTGTCATGTGACAGGCTTATTATTCTGTATGTCCTGGATGGTAGAAGTTAGAGCCTGTCACTTACTGTAGCATAAATGTTTATGGTTGCCTTTCACCTAAATGCCATGTAGACTCAGTTTATTTATATCTTGATCATTCCATGCATGTTTGTGTCTATGACAGAGAGCGGGAGAGAGAGTGAGAGCTAGCTAGCATGATGACAGCCAATTAATTCAGCTCTTGGGGACTCTGCGAGGAGAAACAGTGACTCGCGGGTTGCATTAGTCATGCAGCATGGCAGCGCTGGCATCAGGGAGCGCTCGTACACTTTAAAGGTGACTCTGTGTGTGCCCACATTTTTGTTTGCCTCTTGTGCTATCCTGTCATACCTCTCTCACCCATGGGGGCCCAGCATGAAACAGCTTCACGACTTAAGGATAGCGTCGGAGGCGCTGAGTGCATCCTGAGAAGCTGAGTGTCAAACCTCCAACAAAGCATTTAACAAGCACAACAGTGCACACTGCTAACAGCTCGTTCAAAGACTATGCCAGAGTTTACCCCCTACAAGCACACAAACAAACATCTTTATTATAGTTGATATAAGCTTGAGTCCAAAGGGATGTAAGGGAAGTTTTTAAAAGAAGAGGTGCTGTGCAGAACGCTACAGTGAAGTGATGTACTGATCCACATGAAGTGGTTCATGGAGTTCAATATAAGTGATTAAATACTCAACTATATGCTCACTGTTATTGAATCTGATAACATCAAGAATACACTGACTAGCAAGGACATTTATGAAAGATTTACATTGAGAGTACATATTCTTAGATGTGTGAACATGAAGGACACACACTTTACTCTGCTCATTGAAGACATTTTTTACTCACTATCGATCAGTGCTGACCATGAGCAGCTTGTGTAACAGCTTGAAATTTTGTATTTTAATGCCATGGCAGGTTATACTAGATTTATATTGTTAACTTTGCAGATTTCAGTGTGCAGTCACTACACTGTGTAGTATCTGACCATCTGCTTTCTGTACTCAAAGGTTAAGAGAGAGGCGGAATAGACAGCTCTGGTCTAAATGTAGGCGAGGAAATGCTTCAGTATTAAGATAGAGACTGTCAGGTTATTTTACCTTAGTTGTTGTAATATTCAATTACACAAGACATTATTGAAAATACGATATGATTTAAATCTGATGGGAAGCCTGAGGGAATGAATTTGGGTGTGTTACTGTCTTGCCGTGATTATATTAATTAAAGTTTTAAGACTGTAAAGAGAAATTGCACACTTATTAACTAGAACAACTTCAAACCACCCTATCAAGTATTGACAATATTTTAAATGCCTTCATAAATGCTTTGTAAGTTTAAACTAATTCCTCTTTTAAAGCTTCATGTGTGCAATAAGCTGTGTACATATCCTGTATGTAAAAGATGGATGTAGCTTATACCTGCATTCTTTCTCATTCCCAGCAGGGGGTTAGTAAAAAAAAAAAAAAAAAAGAAGGAGAAAAATCCTACTACTAAACTGATCGGTAAGTTCAGTTCTTTTCCTGTGACTGAGTATGGTCGAGATCAGGGGTGTCAAATATAAGGCCCAGGGGCCAAAATTGGCCCGGCAAAGGCTCTAATGTGGCCCACTGGACAGCTTTGGAAAATGTGGAGTGCACTTAACTTTTTTTTTTGTTTTTAACATTTCATGGCTAGCTTTTCCTGTTGACAGACTACTGTCCCATTTCCATTCATACTACACAAAAGTAATCGATAAACAATTAAATGACAGAAAAGTTCTACCATAGAAATCTGTTTTTTTACAGTCCACAGTTTAAAAAAAGAAAAGAAAAAGAAAAATGTATATTATAGATATTATATATTATGTCATATGTTAGATTTTAAACTACCAGAACTTTTTCTCAAATTTTGGACAGATTTTTGACTGATCCAGTGCCAGATGATGTTGTTTATGGACCGATCATTTCCATTATGCTCAGTGCAACTTTTCTTATAAGGTTACTGTGAGGTTGTTTAAATTTCTTTATCTTTATGATAGCCAGTGTGCATACACAGACTAATGGCTTGCATTGTAACTCATACCATGTGATGCTATTCAGCCAGACAAAAAAGATTTTATTCAGAGCAAATTCAATCTAACTGGTCCTCCATACATTTTAATTGAATACCCTGGTCCAGAGTGTATGGTGTCAGTTTCTAGTTGCTAGCTGTGGTTAATAAATCATGATTCTCATTTAGTTAAACATTAAGTAGGTTATACTTTAGAGAGGACCGACTTTGCAACTTTGCTATGACTGTCCAGGCATTAGACTCATTAACAACTTTTACAATATTTACAACAGCATTACTGATAAATGTTTAGAACACGAGAATGCAATAGCTTTCTAACTGACTGACAATCATACTAATATATAGGTGTTACCTGTTAGAAACCCCATTCAGTGTTCTTGTATAACAGCCATTGTATATTCAGTTATAAAAAGCATTATCATTAATGCAATTTCTGCTCCTCCTTTCTAATTAGCACATTTGTAACCATCTATAGTCTCAAAATATGTTAAACAACAGCAAGGACGCACAAAATAGCAACTGGAACATTTGTCCTCTGCAATAAATGATCTTAAAGTTGAAACCTTTGTTAATTTAGTATCATCCCTCAGGTGATACCAAGCAGTTGTGATTGCAAAGTAAAGCGTATTTTTGAGTATGGTGAAGCCTGCAGCTCGGTGATCACATTTTGGAGGTTGAAGACAGGATGTCTCCATGAGAAACAGATGATGACGAGAGCCGTAGGTGGTTGGTGTGCTGCCTCAGTCAGTGCTCTGCTTACAAAGGGCCATTAGCCAAGGTCTGTAGCTGACAGATGAAGGCCCCCCTACGGTGCAGGACCACGCTGTGATTTACAATCTTTATATTTAACCAGAGAGAGATTAATTATCACCAGCAAATTGACAGGTCGGGGAAGACGAGGGAGGTTTTTGACTGACATTGCCATTCCTCACAGCACTTCATGCCAGAGGTCATTGCTCCTGACCTTGCGATGCCAGGCATATTGGGCACCCTGCCTCCTTTCGGCAGCATCTTCTTTTTTTTCCCTTTGACAACCATAATTTTTGCTTTGCAGGCACGCCGCTCACCCCCGGATGAGCTTATAGCCCCACAATGGTTGTCAAAATAAAGGGAAAATTCACTGTCGAGCAGAATTCTCTCATATTTTTCATCGTGGACACTTTATTGTAGACTTGTAGTCAAGCATGTGTGGGGGAATGAATGAGTGAGTGCGAGGGAAAACAAGCCTTGCCCACAGCAAGAAAACAAAAGAGCCATGGTTCCACTCTGTGTTTCCACTCTCCTGGTTTACTGATGCCCTGCAGATGTCCTGAGCTACTTTTTATTTCTTTAAGTATTGAGTCCAGTGTGAGAGGGGGGTGGTTAGGTGGATTCTGATGCGTTTTTGATGTGTTTGTGTTGCTATCTAGTGCATTATCCATTATGGAAGGGATGGGCTTGACACACCCTTTAACACTGTACTCACACATTGTGTAGATAAACACACTGCTGCTTTTCAAAGTGCCTATATTGTGCTACACTCTCGGCTGCAGCAATCATCAAGGACAGAAGGAGAAGCTTTCTGTGCTGATTTGGTCTGAAGATGTTGGATTGCAGTAGATAATCAGTGAACATTTCCTTGGAAGTAAGCATCTTGCAGAATATTAACCTGCTTAAAGATCCCTTGCTGCATGGCAAATATCCTTAGTCACAGATTTTTGCTATTATATTGCTAGCAACCTTTGCTTTGGTTGCTAGCAGACTACCTGTAGGTTGCATGGAGGATTGTCTGCAAACATTTGCTAACTGCTAATCCAGCTGTAACTTGAAAAACTGAAAAACATTCACTTTCAAGTTAAAAGTTGTGTCCCAGCGCTGCAGCCAACATGTTTCAAAATGCACAACTTTTACCTTCAAGGCGAGTGGCCTCTTTTACCAGGAAGTTACTGACCAACGTCGACCTGTGTGACTGAGGCAAACAACTTCACGGCAACTGCCATCAACTTCCAGCCACTACTCACCAGCCATGTTTTTCCCTCGTGACCAATGGTTGCCAGACTGTTGCTGATGTAACCTGTATGTACATGTGTGTATTATGCTGAATTGCTAGTGAGACATGAATTTCTAAAAAGCAAAGAAAAATCTTGTTATTCCTTGCTTTTTCAACTTTCCTACTAGAATTCCTGCTGAACTCGGTAGTGACGTATCTCCCGTGTTATGACTTCCAGGGTAACTGGAACGTGGCATGTGTGCCTGGGGCCTTAATTCACTTGATCCTGCAGCATTACACATCACATGGTTGGGGGTCACATGACTAGAAAACCTGACTAAAGTCCATGGCTAAAACTAAAAATTGAGGCTTTTAATTTTCATCTCACCCGTTAGACTGCTATAATTGATCAGATTTTTTTGTTTGATTTTATCACAATATTAAGTGGGACAAATTTTGGGAAAATAAGTCACAGTATTTGACACGCGGGGATTCACTCTTGTCTCTAGCTAGATGAGACGATTGATAGCTCGCTCGACTTTGTTCATAAGATACGAAGTAGATGGTTATCTTAGCCTAACCAAGCAGGGAGAAGCAACAAGCAAGACTCTCTAAGAAAATCAACCTACTAGTACTTTAAAGACACTCAGTAATTTACAATTTATATCAAACGGGGTTTCCTAAATGCCAAACTGTTGCTTTAAAGGGCAACTCTAAAACAGGCAAAGCTCTGAAATGTGTTGAAGAAAAATAACCGGCTTCAGAACAAGGCAGGCATTTGTACATAAGGCACAGCGTATGAGTTTACTGGTTCCTCGCTACATTTTCAGCATTTGGTTTGTTTTCAGCCACGCTGGCAGAGAGAAATATATTTAGAGAATCAAATTGCATTTCTGTTAGTGACTTCAGTCAACGCGGAGGCATGTTAGTCAGCACTTAACACCAGTTTTTCTCCCCCCGCCTATCGGTTTACCTTCTGCCTCCAGCTGAGTAAATCATACAAATGAAATCTGGCTTATTATCTATCACAAATGTGGATGCAGCAAGATTCTGACACATAAATCCCCCCTTTGAAGGTTAATAAAAACACACACGCGACTTTGCAACCTCTCTGACGATAAATAAATAAATATAATATAAATAAAAGCACAGTGCAGCACACCAGAACACTGATTCACAGCTGATATCAGGTGGTTATTCAGTCTTTGAGGGGTGGGGGGAGAAAGTTGTTCATGCTTTCAAATGATTAAGCTATCAGTGGAATAACACATGCTTTACACCTCTCATCCCCTATAACAGCTCTCACCTCCTCCCAGCTACAAACTTCAGCTCCTGCAAGTCTCCCTCTGTTTCTCTCTTGCTCACCCCTCACCTTTGCCTCACCAGTTTCATCCATCTCTGCACTCACCTATGGCACTTCCTCGTGGTGCATTCACTTGCACTTTTGCCGAATGAGAATCACAATGAAGGACAGGGTGCTAATGATTTTCACTCACTTTTAGCCTCTGGCGTGCAGGAAATATATTCCCTGGGTAAATCCTGAGATTTATGACATCAACATTTTATCTTCTTTTAAGTGCCAGGATGACCAAGAACAGGGCAGGGATGGACATTGAATGCCATGCAGGAACCATGACCACCTTTACTAATCCTTTGGCACCCCCACCAGCTTGAATTACAGATGGAAGTCACAGGCGGATTATGACTGCAAATCAGCTCTACTCGGTTTAAGAAGCCGTACGCCCTCAGCAGTCTCATTTCTCTCTCTCTCGCTCTCTCTCTTTACCACCTTTAAATCACACCCACCCCCCATCTGAAGTTAGTGCTCCAAAAGGAGAGATCTCACCAACCCCGAGTGTCAGCATGGGAACAATTAGCAGACAGGTGCAGAAAATTGCTCTTTTCATAATGAAGGATATTTATACGTACCCCCTCACAGAGGTGGACACGCTGCTTCTTTGTTACCTAGGCTCGATGTCCAAGGCTCCTCTTTCCACCTCTTCTCACTTCCTTTCCTGACTTTTTTAAGCCATTCATAAAATCCAAGCAGCCATAAGTAAAAAACGCAAACATCAACATAAAGGCAGCTGCTGAGAAATCTGACATCCGCTCAGATGTCAGTTAAGACTGAGACATCCGTGACTCTCGATCCAATTACATTAATCAACCATGGAAAATCCATACTGGAAGTTGATGAACAATCTCGCGTGATTGTAAATGAAGTTGGTTGTGGCTGTCACTATCCGTCTAATGAAATAATCTCGTTGAACTGACCCCCTGTCGGTGATCATGACAGACATAATCATCAGTTTTGTGCCATATTGTGCCCTACCCGTCACATCACGCCACACTCTTGCAGGTATGAAGACTTAAAAGCGGGACACTCGCTTTGCTTCCTGCGCGTTTGTGCCTTATAATAGGCAGGATCGAGTTGAAACGGATGACGGGGGGAGATGCTGTTTCCACAACAGTGCATTGACGCCGAAGACACTAAAGGTCACCATGCACTCTTGAAGGATCACTTATTGAAAACAGCCTTGCTTGATTCTGCGATGATCAGATGACTTCGTAACAGCTCCCACTTTGTGCCAGGAGTTTAATTCAGCCTGCAAGGTCAAAGGGGTCAGTGGACAAAGTGTTGCACATCTTAACTGACTAGCAGCCTCGTGCTGCTGTGCTCTGCTCGGCTCTACACGCAGAGCACTACTGCTCTCTACTGACAGCTGCACATCACTTGCCGATGGAGTGGTGCTTTCTTATTGAGATCCACCACGTCCCTGATAAAAATAACAACAAAGAAAAAGAGTACAGGTAAACACGGTGGTGCCATGATTCTGTTTCTGTGTTTCACTCTGGAGAAAGGTTTGAAGGATCTTTTTCTACCCCCAAGCTTTAGAGTAACATGTACTAAGGATATGATCGCATCCCTTCATAGCCTATATCATGGTAGATGTAATCCCAAGTGAACTGAGCAGGGCTTTATTATTACACGATACACATCTCTATCCTCACAGTAAATAGCTTTCTGATTGCAAACCATAGCTGAAGCCTCCAGAGATATCCCCTTCTCAGACAACTGCCTATCTCTTACAGGATTTATGTCTGGTAGGCGGCTGGTAAATAACCCTATCAGCACTTAAAGGCTCATTTAGCTTGAGGAGTGTGTAATGGTGTTTATATAATCAGCATCTTTGTTTCTGAGACTGAACAATGAAAAGCCCTTATTTGATTTGAGTGCCATCGTGACTGCCTGTGGCATGTATATCGTGCTGTCTCCATCTGGTGGTGACTGGTGGAAACACATGTTGTTGTTTTTTTTCCATTTTATATGAATTCAGGCCCATTCTCATAAATGTTTTATATTATTAACACATAGTGGTTGCAACTTTGTGTGTCGTTCACCTACATTTTTTACATTAACTGTCAAATAACCCGTCTGTTTATGTTTGAAACCTAGAATTCGGTATAGCATGGCCAGAGGGTAGGAAAAAATCCCTCAAATCCCATAAAATAACCAAAACAAGCAGGGAAGACATTTTTGACACAGTACCATTAAATCTGACATATAATTCAAATGCTGCAAGAACTGCATGATGAAAAATTCAAGTTCATGTGTGACCTGAAAAATAAAAATATCTGATGTAATGTAATGCAATACAATACACGAGCTACACAATAAATAATATTTTCCTTAAAACCTGTCACTTTTTTTAGACTGTGTGCATGTGTGTGTGTGTGTGTGTGTGTGTGCATTCTCTTGAGGTTGCATGAAAAGCCTTTGCTAGGACAAAAATTAGAAATTGGTATCATGGAAATGGAAACTAGGTTACTAATTTCTGGTTCCATTGATTTTTTTAACCTTAAATATGCCTCTAATGCACTAATTAAAATCGATAACTTTCATAAGGACCCAGTGCTGCTTTTGGTAACCACCAAAGTCCTTAATGAGAAAAAAAAAAGTTGGCACAGTAGAGGTTTTAGTTCACTCGTGTGCTTGTCTGCCCATCAAAACATCATATAATGGTATTATTAAAAGCACAATAGCCTGAGCATCCATTACACACTATAAGTGTCTATCTACTGCTGACAGCTTTCAGAGTCCCTGATGCTCAAGTGTCTGGAAGCCTTTCTTCTTCTTTTGATGGACTGGGTCTTTACAGCCCACTCCGCGTTCGCCTATCTGCCATATGGTGTGCTGGTACATAAAAAGAGCGCGCTCAAACACTACATTTTCAGCCCATCATACATGAAGCAAAACACTGAGGAGGGCCCATTAAAGCAACTCTTCTTTTTTAAGATTTGTTAAACACTCTGAAAGTTTTAAAGATGGATTTATCACTAATGAGAGCACACCGCATCCCAAGGTGGCAAGAATGGAAAAACAGGTTTGTGCAAATGGAAACTAAGGTTTTATTTAAATATGATATAGATTTACCAGTAAAAGGTATTGATTTTAAATACTTTACTGTTAAAATGTCTCTCATTTTCTTTATATTTGCTTCCTGGGAGCCAAAGTTTCTTGTAATTTTTAATGTGGTCTGTGAGCAGTAGTTCTCCAGGCTTTCTGAAGGGCTTTTTTTTTTTAAGCCACTTAACACTGACCTGTATCATTCAAGTATACAAAAAAAAGCACATAAACAGTGGATGACACATAACAGACAATTTAGCAAAGACCTTGTTGTGTCTTTAGGCCGGTTGCAAAAACAAATTATTTGTTCCTGTTTCTTTAGTTGCATCTACAAAGAAATACCAAAGATAACTCAGTCTGACAGCAATAAATAGTACTTTTGCACCAACAAGGCAATTTACAGAGAAAACTTAACATAACTCAGCATGGTGTGCTGTGTGTCCTTAACAAAGGTTGAGAAAACTAGTCAATTGGAGATCAAAGTGGTGGACCTTAAAAAAACATCCACAGCAAGTGAACAGGATCTAAAAGTCATGGCTTTAAGAAATAGAAAAAAAAACTGCATTATCATTATCTGTCATTGATTGGCTTCCCCAGAGCCTGGGCCTCAACTTCAGCATGACAGTAACCCGAATCACATTGCCAGTGAACTAAAACCTTTTCCTGAAGACTACCTAAAGAAAATACAAGAAGAGCTTGATTAAAATACTAATAACAAAGGAGGTCACACCCAACACTTGTTAGACTTTTACAAACTCCGTTTTTACCTCATATACTGCATTTCCACTTATGTTTGAACATTTTTCAATAAACCCTTGAACTCATTTTCCTGCAAAATATAAAGATTATCTTTTGCACATACTGCAACGGCAACTGTAGTGTAATGTGTGACTGCTGTCACATATAGTCATATATGTATGTGTCTGTTACTTTCAGCCACTGCTCTTATCTATTTCAGTATCAGTATCACATTAAATTACAAACTAAACCTTTTAATGGTGTAAAAAATAAATAAAACGTTTTCTTCGGTGTGGTCTATTGGATTACAGACTGAGTGTGCAAATGAGCAATCAAAGTAGGCTACAAAACACGTGACACGTGTCTACAGGAAGGTATCCGGTAACACCTGTGATCAGTGGTGCAGGGCTGACTTCAAACCTCGTAGTGAAACGGCACCCTGCAGTGACTTTGTCTCAGGCATCGCGACATTTTCTTGCAATTCAGTGAGGAACAATTGAGGTCTTCTCGCGATGACGGGGCGACCACTCATGTATATTGTTCCTAAATTACCAGGTATTAAACTCAAAGCCCTAATAGTGCTACTGTACGGAGAAAAAGCCTTCTCTCATTATTACTGTCCTTCTCAGAGTTCATCAATTAGCCTTTTGCCACAGATAGCACTGACTTAATGAACCGTTACTTTAACTAGAATATTACTTCCATTTTCCCAAATTAATGAGGCCACTAATTGTCCTAATTTGCGCCTGAAACCCGGGCATTACGGTTTCTCTCTTTGCTCACTAGAACCACCTCCGTAGCTCGGGGTGTGAGAGGATAATTACAGACCAGACTCCGACAAACATCAAGAGGTTCACTGTTCCTGGTGCACGAGAAAAAAAAATGAAACAGCCTTTTGTTCAGAAATTAACAGGTCTTTAATTAAAACACAAGGCAAAGCGACGGCGCACTTTATAGAGCATTCATCCCCACTGAGGCGATGAGGAAGGAAATCCAACAGCTGAGCTACAGTTTACTACTGTGGCTGTTTGCATGTTGCTAGGCAACCTTAAAGCACGCTGAACACGGGGGTAGATGCGATTCAGAGGGTGGAGCAAAATAAAGGGGACGCCTGATAATATACAGGAATTCAAAGGCATGCTTCAAAAGCACGTTTATATGTGTTAATTATTATTTATTTGTTTATTAAGAACATATTACAATCAGACCTGTGGTTATTCTGTTGATGCTTTGTTGGGTCATAATTTCCAGATAATTGCTGGTATTTTGTAATACCAATTCTAATATTAGCCAAATAGTCAGCAGGTGAAGTGAACTTTGTCTTTTTAGTAATAGGTTTAGTTATTTTTGGGCGCGCACACACACACACACCCACACACAGTCACACACGCACACACAAATCTCATTTCCTGTATTTTCACTTACCCAGGTTTTGTTGTATTTGTTTCCAGGAAACAAAAAAAATAGCCGTTAAAGAAGAGAGTCATATTTATATGTGAACTTAGTTCAACACTTCATTTAAAAAGCCTTAAAAATAACTCTAAAGATTGCTTGAGGCCACAGTCCCCCAAAAGTAATAACTGAGAAGATGAGGGCATCCCCAGTGATATCCCCATTACTGTAAATAATTAAATTGCGGCATTTGACTTATTTGTAATGTCAGCAAAATGAGCAGCATTATAAAAAATACATAAAAAATCCCCAGTGTTTACCAAGTTCAATTACCAGCAAACACGAACTGGTCAAAGAGCACTTGTACCTTCCACTCGCAATCAGCTAGTGTTTAACTGGCACTAGATGATTGCGAGTGCCAGTTAAACAGCAGCTACAGGAAAGATGTGTTGACTCAAGTGGGCTCTACTGTTGGTTGGCTGGTTGAGTTTAGGTTGTGGATGATTCGAGGCTAAGGAGTAAATGCTGGGACCTGTGCCAGGGCTGCATCACCACCTACCTTGTCTGTTGTTCGCTGTTTGCAAAGCAATAGATGTGCACAGATAGGTCCAAATATCGATAGTGTTGGTACCAGTGCTGCTACTGGTGTTGGATAGCAATATGATCAACCTTTATTTCTTTCCTCTAAGTTCAATATATAGCCCACTGAAATGTGTTAAATATTTTTATTGGAAATGATAACTTCACCTGAAGCATTCACTATAAAAAAGGTGTTAACTTTTTCGTATTGTCTGTCATGTCTATATTAGTTATCGCCTACAGCACATTCTAAAAACAGAAGCAGACCCAAAGTGCTTTAAAGATAAACACATATATGCCTCTTTTCAACTAGTACCTACTTGGCTTGACGCGACTCGGTTTGTAGGGTTTTCCATTATGTGGTAGTACCTGGTACCTGCTCAGCCTGGGTTCCGAGCAAGCTGAGTCAATCTAAAAATGTGCTATTAATAGATTGCATGCCACGTATTGAGCAGTCAACAGCGTCACTTCACAAGTTGAGATCAACTGCTTCACAAAAAAACAAACCACCAATTTGGAAATCCGGCAACGAGGCGAATGGCTACACAAAAACGAACACCGTGGTCCTCTTATTCTGACAAAAACAACAGACAAAAATCGACCAGGGAGCATGTATACCATCGCCTTGTCATTCTCCATTGTTGGGTTGTGTTGTTTGTGTTGCATACAAATGACATTGTGTACCATTGGATCGCATTGCACACTCACGTGGTACTCAGTTGTAAAGGAAAACAACCAAAACTGAGATGAGTAGATACTAGTGTAAAAGAAACTTTACATTTCAGGTCTCCAAAAACCCCATCAGCTACATGAGAAGCTGAAAGGTGTGTTTTATCACGTAAATATTACGGAAAGTAAAAAACCCAATGAATTAATGGTCATTAGAATGTGTTCAGATGTGCTTAAAAAATGATGCGTATCATCTCATTAGTCGTGACACTGCTGCTATCCCTTACGTTCACTGGTTTTGCAGGTTAAAAGTATCGGTATGGGTAATAATGGCCCCGTGTTTACTTGATACGGGAACACAGCACTATAAAGCAGCAACAGCCACAATGGCCATGAACTGAGTTGTGAAATTGCTGAAGATTTTTTTTGCAAAACACTTTTGTGCAATTTGAGGTTCGTGTTTTTTGTATTGTGCATTTTCAGCAGGAAACAGGGTCATTGCATCATTTATCCATGGTGATGTACAGTGGCCTAACACCACTCAAGAAGAAGGTACTCAAGTAAAGATAAAGTAAAGCCCTCCCTCCCTTCCTCCTCGCCTGTCTTCTGCAGAAGGTCACTGCAAGTTGACCTTAGAAATGTTCCTCACACCTCCTCGGCCTCCGCTGCCACTCCCCCCCTCACGCCCTGCACCAGATGGGAAGTGTAGCTGGATTTTTTTTTAAGCCTGCACGCAGGGTTGCGGGCTGTTGCGCTGGCACTGGGGCTGAAGGAATGAAATATTCATGTAGGCCCCCCAGCCCTCTTCAAAAAAGAAAAAAGAGAAAAAAGAGAATGGACATCCCGGGACGAAGAACGTGCCGATTTATTCAACTAAGACCAGGCCTCATTAAACTGCTGGCGGCGAGGCAGGTCACGGTGATTTTCTTCACCACTACTCGACCCCGACAGAGAGAGAGAGAGATCACTGAATGCAAAATTTGTCCCAGTCACTCCTCACTACAACATCTCAGATCTCTCAGCGGACAGGTCCGCCGCCGGTGCTGAAGTTGTTTCTCCTCCGTAATTGATGCCCTAATGAATGATTAGCTCTCATGTCAGAGTCAGAGCTCAGTGAGCGCCGTGGGCAGCATATGGGAGACGTGGGTGACACCGTCTCGGAGGTGCGTGGCTTGTGAGCGGTGCCAAGGGACACCAGCTGATAGGCACAGGGCAGGGGCCACGTGACCCTGAGCAAAAATTTGTAGCCTAATTTATCTTCTTCTTTCAAGGCTCGGTCTGAGAGGGAGGAATCTTAATCTTCTAACGACAACAACGGCAAAATAATAATAATAGAAATAAATAATAAATGACGGAGTTTTTCTTTTCTTTTCAACTTTTCTTAATGGTTCAGAAATCGCTTTCAGACAAGTTATCAGTTATTGCGTCTTCGCTATAGGTGTGTCTCGATCCTTGTCTCACACCTGTTCGTTTTATTATTCTTCTGCAAATAACGCGAGAATGATTGGCCGCCTTTTACTGTTTGTTTGAGAACAAACTTGGACGTTTGTTTTCAACAACCACAGCTCTCTGCGGGTCAGAACCAATCAGGGGTCGGTTACTGCGCTCGTGAGAAAGAGGCCGAAATGCATTTTCCATGGAAAGGAAACAGGATGATGACGATGAAGATGATAAAAGCTACTTTATAGAAAAATAAATGTTTTACTACAGAAATACGCCTAACACGCTTGTGTAATTAAAAAGAAGACACAAACATTTCCATACAACCTCGCGTTTATTAATATAATATAGACTATAACTTAATTTATTACATCATCCTTCATTCTCTATACATTTTCATTCACGAGTAGGGTGAGCCTTCGTTAGGTAGTGCATAGGTCGGCTATTGCACGCTCTTAAATGATTAATACTCCTCTCTGTTTGAGGATAACAAGGTCGTGATTAAGTTACAATGCACAATAGGAGAAAAAGTCAAGCTTTGTCTAATTGTTCTTTGACAGACAGGGTCAGAGGGGATTGTGCGATTGGCTGCTGCCTCCTGAGGCTAGAGTGCTGTCAGGGCAGTTTGCGGGCTGGGAGTGACACCAAGGTGACTAAAGGGGAGGCTGTATAAATTGTAGGCGCAGTGCAAACTACTCCAGAGACTCGGGCACCAGCCGAAGCGAAAGTGCGACCTTTATATCCTGCCGTGCACAACCACATCAGGACACTGCAGTGATGGCTGCAAAAGCAGAACTTTCGAGCTGGTCGGAGTACCCAGAGGATTTCACTCTGCTGCAGCAGCATCACCACCAGCAGCAGCACAACCTGGCCCAGATCAGCTCCAAAGCCTGGATTTCCTCCACTTCAATCCGTGCGCTCTCAATTAGGGACGCGCACGCGGCTGCAGAGGCAGCGGGCATCTCGCGGGAGAAACTTGTGCCAGTGACCGAATTCACTGACCGCGTTACCACCAAAGGCATGACAGAGACAGACCCTGCTAAGGCGCCAGATGGAGGCAAGACGAGCCACTTCGGCCCTCAGAGACACAGGCGCGTCGCAGCGAACGCCAGGGAGAGAAGGAGGATGCACGGGTTGAATAAAGCGTTTGATGAGCTCAGGAGTGTCATCCCCTCCCTGGAAAACGAGAAAAAGTTATCCAAATACGATACCCTCCAGATGGCGCAGATTTACATCACTGAGCTGTCCGAGCTCCTGGCCGGCGTGGTTCATCCAGAGTGCAGGAGTCCTCGTCCAGGCTCTGGAGACAAGACCTCCATGAGGAGCCTGATTCACTCTCTGCGGCCAGCAGCCGCTACACAGTCCCCGAGCCCTCTGACCGGAGAGCAGCGAGACCCCTCCGCCTCTATCGGTCATCTGATTTTACTTGGACCTACATCTGACATGGAATCAAATAAATCAGGGACTTGTTCCAGCAGCAGCGATGGGGAATCTTCACATCTCAGTGACGCAGAGGAGGGTCAAAGCGGGAGACAGTGGCAGAAAGTCAGTGCCACTGACTTTTAACTTGTTTGCAGCTGTTTATAAGGCAGAAGATATCAGCTGACCAGCAGAGACGCTCTCACTGCATGCAGTCCTGTCTTTATTAATAGTCTAGGCGCTGCACTGCCTGCACAGGTAAAACTAAGAAACAGCTGATGGATGTGATGGACTCTTGCAGGCCCTTTTTATGCACTTTATACTCCCTGAACCATTACAAGACACGTTTCCCGTTTCATTAGTAACATCTGTCAAATTAAACAAAACAAAAAAAACAATAAACAAGTATTTTTCTATTTATATAAAGCGTATTTTATGATGGCTGTTTTGGTACAATAAAGATATACTTAACATAAGAGTTTGCATTTTAAGTGGTTTTTATATGGACACTGTCAGCAAATACATGCAGTAATTACAGCAAAACACAATGTGGGTTATTGGTTTTTCCACTCTGTTTTACAGCTGACAGTTGATGTGACAAACCCCTCCTGACTCTGCTTAAGAAACCAAAGTGATTCCAGAGAGGATGATAATGAAGATGATGTGTAGCGCATTAAACATAACAAGGCGACGCCGTTTGTTTTCTCTCCCGGCTTTCCCATTATGAAACAGTCCAGGCGAGAGCTCGCCCAACTTCTCAGCTAATGTCACATTAAAGGTATTTGCCTAGCATTCCCGCAGAAGAAAACAAAATAAATCTTTTTTTTTTTTTGGCAACAGCATTTGCAGATTAAAAAGTATTCCAGATGCATCTTTCATATAACAAGCTGCAAAAACAATCAAACACTCGTGAGCCAGAATGCCTAACTGCATGTTCCCAGTGGTGGGGATTTTATGGAAGTAAAGAAACTAATTGTGTTTTATGACAATTTATCACAGATAAAATTGTCCTGTCTAGTCTGTCTGTTAACTGATAGTCTACTGAGAAAATGTGAGGCTGCCTGCTCCGTAGGGAAGAGGAGGCTGGAACTTTGCCAAGTCCTTAGAAATGATTTCTGCCAGCCTGTGTTTAAAACTGCCAGGCATCTCTGAGGGGGTAACTTGAGCAGAGGAGCTACTGGCCTCCTCAGTCTCATTCATGTCGTCGTCATCGTAGTCTGCTATTGTATTGTATTCTGGCTGGAAGGAGTTGTTCACAGGGAGCACATGCTGGTTTTGGGGTTTGGCTAAGGAATAAGTGAATGATAAGGGAGGAGGTGGGGGTACAGGGGGTAAGAGGGGGTAAGAAGGCTCGTGCTGGAGGTTTGTCAGAGAATTGCAGTTTTGTGTCCTTGCATAAACGCACTCTGAATTATCTGCCTCGGCTTTTCTCATCAAAGGAGGCGTGCCTCTCCGTAAGTTGCAGTAAATGCTGTCCTCAAAAATGTTATCCAGGTTTAGAGCTTCCAGTGAATGGCACCATTCCTCCTCATCCTCAGCTTCCTCTCCCACAGCCTGGTTGCTGCCCAAGAGAGGAGCCTTGATGAGTGATAGCTGTTTTACCTCCTGTACTGGGGCGTCATAAATGGCGTGATCATCGACAAACTTGTCCTCTGTTTCGGCAGAAACAGCTATAAAACTGTAGACGGAAGGGTCGACGAAAGAGTGAGATGTGGCAGGTAGGGGAGGGGGAGAGGGGTCGGTTAGTGATCTTCTTTTGGCACTGGGAGGCTGCACCGCTGTGTTCCTCTCCACTGTGCACTGCTTAGATATAGTCTGAAAGATCTGGGGACCGTGCTGGGTCAGAAACATGAAGACGCCTTGTCCCGAATCGCAGCGACGGCCTGCTTCGATGCTGAATCCTCCCTGCAATCACAACCAAAGATGCACATGTTATAAAAAAAAATACATTTGCCATTTTATAAAATATGCAATACTTCAGCTTTTTTTTACGTTTTTTTTTTTTTTTTTTTTACAGCAACAGAATAAACAAATGAGTAGCAGCATGTTAATTAGTGAGCTTTAGAGATTTTGCTGCCTTTGAACAAAGCCAGACTAGCGGTTTTCCTCCGTTTCTGGGCTAACAAGCTGCTGGCTGTCGCTTCATATTTAGAGTACAAACAGAGTGGTAGTAATTTTTTTCTTCCAACTCTTGGCACAAAAGTGAATGAGTGTGTTTTACAAAGCTGTTCCCTTTAAGAAATACTGAATAAATTCACAGGAATACCTGGTTTATCAGTAAAGGGACTGCACAACATCTAATGCTTTACCTCAATCTGGCCAAATTTGCGTAGGAGCTTGTACGGCCAGTCAAAGATGAGGTAGTGAGCGCTCATGTCCAGCAGCTCTATAGACTCCTCTTCTATGGAGACCAGGTACTTCCCAGACAGCTTGCATCTCTTGGATGCCTCTGTGCTCTGGATGGTTACTTGGTACTGGTTTGGAGGAAGCTTGAGCTCTGAAGACAGGAACACATGACATCACACAATAGTTAGTGTTTTGTAACTACACACAGAGGGTTGGGTTTTTTTCCCATAAGAAGTCTGACCAGCACAGGAAATAACCACACACCAGATACTTTATATACTACTTTATACTTTATAAGTCTGAGTTAAAATTGCTTGCCTTCTACTAATCACTCCGTGAGACTGGCTTTTCTGGATTGTTGAGAAGTGTAATCCATTAGGAAATGAAGAGAAATGCATTTGTATAAGTCAAAGCTTGCTGACGCTGATACATTCTGGCTTTCATGTTTGAATAAATTAGCGGCTGTGGCGCTCGCTCCCATATATATAGGCAATTTCTGCTGATGTCTTGAATTTATGATGCTGTAAAATATTTCCATCCATTCATGCACTTTCTTAACTGCTTTTCCAACTGAAATATTTTCTTTTTATTATAATATACTCACAGGCTTATGCTTATTAATAGGGAATTTACAAGTAATAATAATAAATCAAATTATTGCCTATTATATCCTTTGGCTGTGGAAGCACTGCCCTCACCAAGTTACCTGCTGATGTCGGCTGAGTAATTTTGCTACAGTGTTTGAAACAGCAAGAAATGCCACTGATCAGAGAGTCAAACAGACTGTTCAAGTATTTGTTTGAAGGTGATCTAACATTAGTGCTTGTAAAATCTGTGGGAAGGCAACGAGACCGGGCAAAGCAGGCAACATTTGAAACAGGAAGCCGGTCTTAAGCTGTGGTTTTGCCTATGATGAACATTTGCGGTGCGTTTCTCAACCTGTCTGACGTACATTTGAGTGCTGCTTGGTGGGGAGGACACACCAAGAACACAACTGCTCTCTCAGGGGTTGTTTAACTTTTCATTTATCACTTCCTGCTTAAAAAAAACAAAAAAACAACCCTGCAAGTGCCTTCCTTAAAACATGTGATAAAGTGGCGCAGGTTGTTAAGCTCATTAAAGCCTTTGGAAATTTAATGTGAGGTATACCCCAGTAATAAAACCCTGATAAAGAAACGGCTGGCCACATTTATCACAGGGGAGCAAGTCAAAGTATTTTTGCAATGTAACTGTTTGAATCTATTAGCAGTGTAGCAAAAACTGGCTAAAATGAAACACCAGTAAAATACAAGTGGATTGCGGGAGGAGGCTCATGAAGGAGTCAAACGCCAGACTTTTAGCTCTATAGTCACTGTTTCATGCTTATTATTGGGGAATTGGGAAGTAATAACAACAGATCTAATTTTTGGCTATTCTGACTTTGAAAATAGGTTTCAATGTGGTTTAGATCAGTTTGGAAACAGGTATTTTGATTAAAACCTTTCACAACACTGTCTTTGAGTTATTAATAAATGTGCCAGAAATTCTGGCAACGTGTTCCTGTGTGCAAATAGCATTACTGTGGACACCTGATGGCTTCTCTGTGCCATGCGCCTGGATGTAAATAGCCACACTGGCTCTTCCAATCTGGGTGTAAATAGTACCTTCTAGTGAAATATTTTAAAATAAAGAAAAGTCTAAAATAGTTCCTTGTATCTTCGGGGGAAAAATGACACCAATCTTCCCCTTTTTCTTACCTCATCTTCTAAGAGTAGTTTTCATGCACTGTCTAAGTAATGGACCCAGTACACAGAGTTCAATAGGTGTGCGTAGGACGAATAGACAAGGAACAGAAATAAGACCTGCGAGTTGTTATTTATTTTCAATTTCTTGTGGCTGATCACTTATCATGCGAAGACTTGCGTGCATTACCGCTTTTCCAAGATGCGTAAAGGTCGTTGTCCGCCATGGTAAAGCCATTTCCTTGCTCAAAATCCCCTTTGTCTGATTTTCCAGGATCCTTCTGTAAACAGTGGAATGGTAAACATTACATGGAGTGTACAAGTACCTCTTATCACTGTTTTATGGCTTTAAAGTGGTAAGATGCAAGAAGGTACATAGCTTGTGCAAGCACAAGAATTAGAGAAGTAAAAGGGACAGAAGTTACAGATACTGCATTAACTTCCTTATTATGTTTGACTCTGGATGTGGGTAGAGTCCGTCCTTCCTGACCTTTCCCAAAAATTAAAACCTAACCAGTGATATATATGGAAAGGTCATAGTTGTACTGGTCAAGACTGGAGATGTGTGATACCTGGAAGGCTAGAAGACAGAGGGCATTCACCCAGTCCTGGCTTGTTGTGGAGGCTAAGGTGTAGGTTGACTGTGTGGTCTTTAGGTAGAAGGCTTTGCAGTCAGCCGGGCAAGACTCCTTTGGTGCAAACGTGACACTCAGACAGTCAATTAGACGCACGACTTTTCTTTCTGGTGTTTTCTGCCGCCCAATCCTTTTCTGCTCAGTGACAGAGCTGCTGTCAGCTACAGCGTAGAACTCCAACCGGCCAACCCCCATAGAGCTGGGTTTATAAAGCACCATCCACATTTTCCGCCATGTTTTCTGATGAAATGATAAAAAGTGACGATTAATAAGTGTGAAGTAATAGAAACATCAAGCAAGAATGCCATCTTGACTTTGTCACAACTCTACATTTGTTTTGTGTTTTAAAGAATAATCTGAGCCCGGTGTTGAATTTAACAAAACACAGTTAAAACTGCTACATTTTTAGGCAAGGGGTTTAATTTTCAAGTTTAGTGTATCTATTTCTTTATATGTATATTTATACACACATACAGATAGTGATAGATAGAAAGAAAATTCGATTTCTGTGCAATTTTTGGCATTTCCATTTGTTTCCTGTTAAGCACATCAGTTTTAAAACTAATCCAAATAAGCGTATTTACTATCTACAGTAGATTTTAAGAGAACTGGTCCTCTGTCCATCACATGTTACTTTTACAGAACAAATAAGCCGCTGTCCAGTGATGCCAGGATGTTTACAAACCACAGGCTGACATATACAAAACAGCTGTAAGACTTAAATACACTATGATACACAGGTATAATAGGTCTTGGTTATTGATATTTAACACTGTTTAGTATATAAAATAACAAATATCAGATCTTTACCACTTTACCCATGTATCCAGGCAAGACTTCTTAAACATTCAAAAGATTTAGCCTCACACTGACCTTTTTCTAACTTAATGGAGCGGAAAGATTATTTTCACGTAGGTGAATGTTCCTGTGACTCCACCGCTGACCAAACTGAGTTAAAGGATGAAATGCTCACACTGACCTTTAAACACTAAAGATTTAGACTTTTGTGAAATTCTAAAAATGATTTTGAGATACAACATCTACTGATTATGTCAATGTTTAACAAGTTATATCGGACTAAACGTTTTCATTAGATATACCGCTAATGTCTAATCTTGCTGTATTGACCAAAATAACTCCCCATCTCTCCGTGCAGTCATTTAAAACAGCTGATTTTATACATTAAGACTTATATCCGATATCCAAGCAGGAGGTTCTACTGCCATTTTAAAAGCACGATTAAAGTAAAGAAAAAATTCAGTTTTCTTTCGATCAACTAGCAGGTAAGAAACAACATTCGATATATTCCAAATGTGATGGACTCCTTTAAAACTTACTTTCCCAAATTTGGCAGCTTGAAGGTAGAGCATTCCCTCCTTGAAGATGACCTCCATGCTTGTGAGCGTTGACTGTGAAAACCTATAGTCTGTTACACCAGTCGCTGCTCTGTGGTCGAGATGAAACTAACAACGAAGTTAAAATTAGATTCCTTTGGCCACTAGAATAAATGTTTCCTTTACGTCACTAACAGCCTTTATTTTCTTGTGTACTTTGATGTGTGATAAAATATCTCTCTGATCTGCATTTTAGCCGTTGCAAAAGAAAGGACATGAGTTGTGTGCTGCTGTTGTCTTGTGTCAACTTCCCTTTGCATCTGTCCACATCTTGTAGCAACTTCCTCACCATATCACAGTTATGCCACACCTGTTACTCTTTCCAGAAGACACAGGTCAAAAAAAAAAAAGTTTACACAAAAGAAAAACAAGAACAAATATAGTAGTTTTATTTACAGAGCTTCAGAAATATACGTTATAAAGTTTATAACAAATGCGAGAAAAACTGGGGGAAAGGTGAAGCAATCGCTCATCTCTTCTACAGCGCTGGGAGGGTTTTAACATCCACTTCCTTTCTTCGGTGACGTGACACATTGCTGTACAGTTTCCTCACAAAGTTCTGTTCTGCTTTTAAGTTCTGCTGAGCGCTGGAGAATCTTGCCCCTAATGAAAAGCTCTTAAAAGTCCATTGAGCTATGAGCCAGGTAGTCTTTCCTGCCAATGTTGGTGACCTGCTTGGTCTGCATGGCCTCCAGCTTGGGACAGTCTGTAATACGATGACCAAGACCACCACAGAATGTACATCCTCTCTCGCCTGAAGAAAAAAAGAAGAATCTGATGTAAGGAAAGGATTGTAAAGACTGCACCTGGCTTCTGTCAAATCACACACACGAATCAGTCAGATGTGATTAGAACAATATTCAAAAAGAAGCCAAAAAACATGATTAAGGAGTAACTAATGAGATGGGACAACTCGCCTCCGATGTCCAGCATGGTCTCGTCTCCTGTCTGGAGTACCTGGAGGACTGGAGGAACTTTCTGCTTGGCTTCAACGAGCAGCGCTTTCAGATCCATCAGAACGGATTCATCTATAAACAAACACATACACTGGTTACATTTTAACTGTACTTAAACATTGACCCACCTAACTAAATTTATTATAATAAACTATTTTACAGTAAAAATCTGGCACCTCTTCAGCTTCTAATACACTAATAAATTACCACCTTTAAAACTATACTGGATGTCTTTAAAGCACCACTGTATCTGTCATTCCAGTACAAACTTTAACAGTAATCTCACTTTTTTACTTTGGTCAGCGACATAAATAGAGCATCACTTATATTGGCAAGCTTTCTTGGAGAGGTTACTCCCCGTCCTTAGTAATCAATCTGATTTTATCGGTAGGTCCTGTCCTTACCGCAGCCTTTATTGATGAACGTTGTGGCAATTCCAGTTTTGCCCGATCGTCCAGTTCTTCCTATTCTGTGGACTGAAATGGAAACATTTTGTCAAATCAACTTGAGAAATTCTATAAAAATCTAACGAATACGTGATGATGGTAAAGCCATATGCGTATTAATCTCTTACCATAGTTTTCTATCTCTTCTGGCATGTCGTAGTTCACTACATGTTGAATAGCTGGGAAATCCAGACCCTTGGAGGCAACATCGGTGGCCACTAACACATCTTTTTTTCCTTCTTTGAATGCTTCAATGGCTTTTGTTCTTTCCTCTTGATCTGGAAAACATTTAGAAAATGTCTCACAAAAACAGAAACAATTCTGTTTCAAGGGAACCGATAAAGCAGAAACCATGAAGGTGACATTTGCGAGAAAGATGGCATCTGGTGGTGATGATGAGCAACTACAAAATGCACATACTAAGCACACTCACCAGCCACTTGATTAGGTACACCTGTTCAACTGCGCCTTAACACAAATATATAATCAGCCAATCACATGGCAGCATCTCAATGCATTTAGGCATGCAGACGTGGCCGAAATGCATTGCTGAATTTCAAACTGAGCATCATGTAAATGACTTTCCACATGAGATATTTACTGGCACCAAAAGGGCTGCTCTGAATATTTAAGAAAGTGCTGACTTACTGGGATTTTCTCACACAAACATCTTTAGGCTTTACAGAGAATGCTGACATCCTGCCTTATATCAACAATTCAAACTAATGGTGGTAGCACATAGAGGCCCAATTTGGGCACCTTAGTGCCAACTGAACACTATTTAAACACCACAGCCTACCTAAATATTGCTGCTGACCATGTCCTTCCCTTTAAGACCACAATATATCCACCTTCTACTTACTGCTTTAAGCAGGATAAACCTCCAGGTTGCAAAGCTCAGATTATCTCATGGTGGTTTCTTGAACATAACAATAAGTTAACTGAACTCAAAACACTCAATCCATCAGAGCACCTTTGAGGTGTGGTGGTGCAAGCAAGGTGCACAAAATGAATTGGCACTCCGACAATGATTTCAATCACATATTCAGACTCCTCCCAATTACAGGGTGCAGGTTGCTGCTTATCTGTATACCTTTTCCACCATGGATGGCCACTGCCTCTACTCCTTTAAGCAGCAGATACTCATGGATGGCATCTACATCCGCCTTTTTCTCAGCAAATATCAGCACCTGTCAGAAGGAAATAGGACTTGTAACATGTTGCTTTAATTATTTATAAGAGCTCTTTATAAAAGTGTCAAACGTGAAATTACGAACTGGAGGAGGCGTTTTCTGGAGACACTCTAAGAGATACACCATCTTAGCCTCTTCTTTGACGTACTCCACTTCCTGCACACATACAAATATTTAGTTTGTTAATATTTTCATATATGTATTTGAAAGGCAAACCATACCTATGACTGAGACAAACAACTACTTTAGTGAAAGATAAAGTCACCTGGATGACATCCAAGCTGGCAGCTCCTGCTCTGCCCACATTAATAGTAATAGGTTTGACCAGTGCACTCTTGGCAAAGTTCTGGATTTTCTTGGGCATAGTGGCACTGAAAAGCAGGGTTTGTCTTTGACCCTAGATTAGGAAATACAAACAGAAAACGTGAATGTTTTTGTGTCAAACTTGGCATTAAAATCAAAAATCCATCAACTGGAAGAAACATTTCTTGGCAACTGTTAGTAGAGCTTATATTATAGGGAAATTTATTACCTCTGAAAGTACTATGACTACCTTGAAACTGATGTCTTGAAAGCAGTAAAAGTCAGACTGAATGGAGAAATTTAGTGAGTGTAGTAAAAACAACTAGCCTATTGTACTCTGGTACGGTGTGGATTTGTGAAACCAGAAAAAAAGGAATTTATTGTTACGTTTGAGAGAAGCAGAGGAATCTCAGTAGTTTAGTGTAAAAAACATTACGCTGCCTGGCCTTGGTCGGCTGGCTTTGTAAAGCTACTTATCTGATGAAGGATAGAGCAAGCACAACGCAGGAAAAATGGATGAGGAAAAACTAATGCAATAGTGCTGTAATGTTTAAAAGCTAGATTCATGAAGGACTGCCTCACCTTGAAGTAAGAGAAGATGGTTCGGATGTCTTCTTCAAAACCCATATCTATCATCCTGTCAGCTTCATCCAAAGCCAAGTAGCGACAGATGTCCAAACCCACCATCTTCTTCTGCAGCAAGTCCATCAATCTTCCAGGGGTAGCAACCATCATATGGACACCACTTTAACAAAGACAGAGTTGGAGAGAAAATGAATCCATAACATCACATGACATTGTGGCTTTCAAAGTGTAGTAGTGTAGAACTATCAGTGTTTAGGTGGTAATGCTTTTGAGCTTTATGCATGCCGTATGTTAAAGCATCGATTCAGGAATACGTCACTTTTTTTGTTCCTCGCTGAATGTTAGGGCTGAATCGTGCAATTTTTTGCTTGATATTAGCTCAAACTGGATGAAATCCAGGTTTGTTTGTTTTTTCCACAAAACCTTCAGCCGTACTTACTGTTTTACTACCTCCATCTGCTCCTTGACAGACATGCCTCCGATGCAGAGGGCTGTGCGCAGCTGAGGAGCTCCCTCCTCCTCCAGCAGCTTGCAGTAATACTCTATGATGCCGTGTGTCTGCCTCGCCAGCTCTCGCTGCAATAACACACCGAGTTATAAAACACACACAGGAGTCAGAGCGATGAGCAAAAAAGAGATTCTCAAAGCTAATGTCATCTTTTCCCAAAGGGCATAGAAAATTCACAGCGCATGAATATTTGAACAAGTTTTGTATAGTTTTGTATTATGTGTGTGTGTGTGTGTGTGTGTATGTATATATATATATAAAAAACAAAACAAAACTACACTTAATTAACAGTATCATAATTACGCACATTATTATTTTATCTGTTATTATTTATTAATATGGCAGTATACACAGACTTTTTAGTCAAATTGATATTTAAAGTGATAATGTATAATTATTGTTGTTGATCAATTTCCAAATTTACTGTTTTACAAAAAAGCAGAAACATTAGTAAATTTTTTTTAATGGGGTGATCGTGGCTCAAAGAGCTGGCAGTTCGTCTTGTAATTGGAAGGTTGCGGGTTCTAGCCTCGGCTCTGACAGGCTCGGCTGTTGTGTCCTTGGGCAAGACACTTCACCCGTTGCCGTGGTGGGTCGGGTCAGAGGGCCCGGTGGCGCCAGTGTCGGCAGCCTCGCCTCTGTCAGTGCGCCCCAGGGCAGCTACAATGTAGCTTGCCATCACCTGTGTCTGAATGTGTGGATGACTGAGTGTAGTTGTAAAACGCTTTGGGGTTCATAGGGACTAGTAAAGCGCTATATAAATACAGGCCATTTTATTTGCAGGCACCACTTTATTTCCGTTGAATTACACCTACGACAGTAAGCACAGATATATCTTCAGCTATAGTTCAGCTAAGGACACCTGTAATTTTCACACCCTGTCACGAGGTTCAGCCCTGGGTCACAGGCAGCTGCATGCATTCTACTTCACAGTCGTACAGTCAGAGGAAGTAGATTGGAAGAAACAAGAAATCGCACCTAAAACTATAAAGGCTGATCTGCCAGATATAGTTTGTGTTTTTTTGTTGTTTTGTTTTTTTCAGCAGCAAGGCTGGAAAGGGACTTTGCTGCTGTAATACACACTGTGAGTATTTGAGTTTGAGAAGATAGATCAAAGTCAATGAGATAACATTTTATACTTTTCTGTAAGTGCATGAGGCCATTTTCTCTGAATTTTCACCCTGAAGCCTAGAACAGCACAATGCAGGTGCACGTTTTTAATTAATTCTATTTTATCAATTACAAATTATTAGTAAATAACATTAATACAGTTATTAAAAATATTAGTATTGGCTTAAAAACTATGCATGTGCACCAACGATACATTTTAAGAAATGAAGGAATACATTTATCAGATATTTAAATTTACGTGATGTGATCATATAAATGTGCCAATTGTGTTTTTCTTACTGAAGGACAGATGATAAGTCCATACGGTCCCTCTCTCTTAAAGAAAGGAAGTCTTTTCTCCTGCTCCAGAGCGAACATGATGATCGGCAGAGTGAAGACTAAAGTCTTTCCTGATCCAGTGAAGGCGATTCCAATCATGTCTCTACCTGAAAGGCTACAGACAAACAGGGTTCCTTTAAATTTACCTAAAATATATAATTTACATTACAGCGTTTGTTTTCTCTATACATTTGTACATACACTGTTGGGATTCCTTGTATTTGAATTGGTGTTGGGTGGACGATTCCCTTCTTTTTCAAACCTTTCAAAATTGCTGCAAGAAAAACAAACACCAATTTGTCGTCAGTTGTTGATCACTGTGAACCGCGAGTCAGTGTTTTCGATGTGCTGGGCAGAGTCTGCTGTCACCTGGTGGAAACTTCATCTCTCTGAAGCTTTTGATAGGAGCAGGAATGCCATCGCCATCAACCAGGATGTGAAATTTCTTCCTGACGCGCTCATGTCTGGTGTCTGGCATATTCAGGATGTAGCGTGGTGCTTTCCAGCTATACAGTATATTTGGGATGAAAGAATATTAAAAAAGAAACTAGAAAGAGAAATTTACTTCAAGGAAATCTGTGATAAGGAGCTTACCTTGTTTTTATTGGATCATCATATATGATACCTTTGGCCATTTCCTTCACAGACATCAGAGCTGACAGAAGAAGAGAGATAAAAGTTGCCAAAAGCACTTTTCTCATGTCTACCAACATCTAATTCAACAAGGCTAAACAGCAACCATTAGAGTTTTACCTCTGCCCTCTGCAACGCTCTCCAAGATCTTCTCCTCCTCTTTCAGCTGCTTCTCCTTGGCTGACTCCTTCCGAGCTGTAGGCATAAAAATAAAAACAAGTTTGGGTCATAAAGCACTTACGCAGTCAAGTTAAAAACTCAATAGTTAAACACAGAAGTATCAGACCACGGAGTGGGTGTAGTTTAAACTAGATACCTTCTGCCTTTTCCTTGAGATGTTGATGCTGGTCGAGGAGACTAATATGAGAGCGTGGACCAAGAGCCTCATCTTCATCCCTCTGTTCCTCCCCACTGTCCTTCTGTTCTTCATCCACCACCTTTCCTCGCAAGCGCAACATCTTTTGTAGCTGTAAGTCAAAAATGTTATACATGTATTTAATGTTAATACATGTTAACATACAGTTAAGAGAAAGAGTAAGTCACATTTTTATAATTTTTATATATTAGAGAAAAAACTGCAGTTGATGTGGATCAACCAGATCTAGTCAATTTCTCCAATCCACTCAATAAGATCAATTTTCTCCCCACTATGAAGACAAGAGTTGGCAGTTACTACCTGCATAAAACTCAGTCCAAACAACGCTCGGTAACTTACCGTTTGCTGTTTTCTGATTTTGACTGGAACATAAGGAACGTAGTCGTCATCCTCCGATCCTTCTGAGACACTCCTTTCATCCTCATCATGGGATCTCTGTGAAAGCACATGATAATTTACATACTTATTATCAGCTACACTGCTGCTTTAATGTGTTTTTGTTATTCTCTAAGAGAGATTAGCTCTCCACATATACAACCAGGACCTCTGAATAAAATGTTAACACGCACAACATTATGCAGCAAAAAGCTGATGATATAAAAGCAGAGTCTGATGATTTTAGACTCTTGATGGCATCAAAATGACGACCATGCTCTTACTTATTTCATAAATTAATATTTACTGAACATCAACAGACACTCATGTCGTATGCTCGCATACCATTTGCACTATGGCAGTAAAACTTTGACACAGGTATGTCAGCAGTGTTGGGTGGAAGGCATTATTACTACTATATTACATTGTAACACACTACTGAACTAACCTACTAACAACTTATTAAACAAAAACACATATTAATGTGATTTTGTTTGCGTATTCCTGTAAGCACACAAGGAGAAACTTTCTGAACCATTCATAAACGTGACCGTGAAGCCCTGTCAATAACAAAATAAACTGCATTGCTATAATCACGGAAAGAGTCAATAATGCATATAAAACTCTTTAAGCCACTGAAAGTCAGGATGTGGGAATAATAATTTAAAATAAAAATTACCATCTTTTTTTTCTTCCTGCTCTATAATAGATTGATTTCACTTGCCGCAGGAAGAAGGAAAAGGTGGAGGAGTTTACGACTTTACAGAAGTGTAAATTTTAACACTAGAGAATGAGTTTTCTGAAGAAACTGCAGCGACCAGCCAATCCAAGCCCCGAATGACCCTCCCATTGAAATACATGGTAGAATTTTCGTTGAAAAAATAATTAAATAATTTAAAAAAGATAAAAGTTAAAGACGAGAAAAGTAGAAGCAGTAATGTCCAAAAGAAGAGGAATCTAACGGTGGTTGAATGGTTTTTCTAAGTGGAACGGTGTGGACGAAGATAGACGGCGAAAAACGTACGGAATAGATAATAATAAAGAAACAGAAGAACAATACTGTGGATGCTTAAAAGCATCCACACTAATAATAAAGATTAGAAGAACAATACTGTGGATGCTTTGGTGAACATCCACACTAATTAGTTTTATGTTATTTCACAGAAGGACAAGAGCACGATGGTAAAACTTGCAGGACAAAATCAACTGCATTATACTACTAACACAACACTTGCAAACATCTGCACAGCTAGCATGCTAACATGAAGCTAGAAAAGAACCCAGAATGATGTCTTGATGCATGCTCAATCATCCAGGAATCCCAGACAGATTATTCAGATGAACATAATAAACTTTCTGGCAACTCAACGGGTAACAAAGGCAATTATGAACAGTCACGCTTTGTAGCACTGTAGCCTCTATTTCTACATGCATCTACATTAGAAGTCTCTTTCTTACTGTTGAATCAAGAAGACTGAACGTAACTGAGGTGTGGCCTACAGTTCAGCCACACCTGGGAAGGTTCATCACCAAGCTTTCTTCATTTCATTATAATGCCTCTCACCGTGGCTGGCTCGAGAAACCCTTTTCAGACAGTTGGACGTCAATGACTTTGTTTCTCTAGATCATAGCATGACGCATTTCGCGTTTTCTTGTCCTAACGCTCCTCACTAATCAGAACTATTAAAGACTGAAACCTAATTTTAAAAATATTTTAGGTTTCGTACTTATTTATGCTGCATCTTACTGTAAACGCTTGATACCACATACGTCAACTTTACGTATTTGTTTTAGCACTACGTTGTGGCTAATGCTAATACTGGCGCTTTAATTAAAAAAACCAAAAAAA
Organism: Hemichromis elongatus; assembly: GCA_015108515.1. Taxonomy (NCBI): domain Eukaryota; kingdom Metazoa; phylum Chordata; class Actinopteri; order Cichliformes; family Cichlidae; genus Hemichromis; species Hemichromis elongatus. The sequence continues at coordinate 12,512 of VUQR01035170.1, read as the reverse complement.
ACCCCGATTGTACATAATTAAGATGAACCCAGCTGTTATCTAATCATTTTAATTTGCTACTACTACGGTTGTCAATTGCGATCAACTCCAACAGATAACAAAATGACACGAAGGTTAGATTAAAGCTAGCTATTGTTACCGTTAGCTAACCTTAGTTAGCGTAGCTTCTTTAAAGTATGGCTATCTAACTTACCTTTTGAGATCGGTTTTCGGTTTCCATTTTATTTAGGAACAACCTAACGTCCTTTAAGTACCTTTCCTTCGAAGTTTTTCGGGAAAATACGAAAGCACACAAGTTAACAAAAGTACCTAATCCGCATGTTTACACAGGACATGAAGCAGAGGAAGTCTTGCTACCGGACGGACGGCTGGAAGGGTCAAAACTTATCGAGCTATTTCCCAATCGCGATGCGCTTCATGTACATGCAACAAAAGAGAAACTTAGAAAACAAACACCACACTTTATTTTGTCAAAACTGTATTGTTTTTAATCTTTCAGAACGAAAGATTTTTCACAGTATCAAAAGTGATTTTTTTTTCTTAAAAAAAGAAACAAGCCAACATACACTTGGCTATTACTGGTATAGTATAAATCTACATTCGAAACATTAAGATAATCTTCTCTAATTGAATATAACCTGGAAAGCATCAGAGATGTTATATTAAAACAAAATCTCAGCACAGATTCAGGAAAAACAAAAACAAAAACATTCATTTCAATGAAAGCCATCAGCTAAAACATTGATACTGATGTGAAACTCAAGGCCGGTGTCAAAACCAAAGGTATCCTTTGTGATATTTGCCATTATAACATAAATCATGATTGGGATCTCACTGGGTTAGTTGAGGTGGAGGGTGCCATCAAGGTCACAGTAAAGGGAAAGTGACTAATATGGTTGGAAAATGCATCCCAGACACAACCCATGACTCGGGCTCAAGTGGGCAAAAATTATTCACTCATTATGTACAACAAACAAAGTGTTTTGTTCCAGCCGCAGAATAAACATTTCACACTGGTGTACCTGTTACTGCTGGGATTCAGAATGTTTAAAAAAAGTGTTTTAGAAACTGTGTTCAAGGGTGTCCTTTTAAAGATACACACACACACACAGTGTATACTGGATATTACTTAGAAGAGATAATCGTTCAAGACTAACATCACAAGAGGACTGACGTTTTTGGGCAGTGTTTAGATTTTTCTTTCATGCACGTCATGCACGGAGATGTATCTGCAGGGATACTTAACTGGATTTGTTTTTAAGATGCATTCTGTTGGCCAAATAATACACTTTACAGAAATTTTAAACAATTTTAGTGTTGCTGGTGTACCAACTGTCAAGCATTCATTTCATAACTAAACAGGTTGGCAGGAAAATCATGCATTGTCATTTTTATGTTATTGGTTTCCTTTAAAATTAGCATTAAACGTTATTCCAATTCAAAACCGTGGCTTCTCTGAAAGTAATATAATGCAAAGGTCTTCTCTGCTCCAAGAAGAGAAGACTGGTACGAGTGTTTATAAGATGCATGATCTCTAGTGTCTATGTCGACTGGTGGAGTGGATTCAGTAACAGAAATGTAGGACGTAATGGATGAGCATCAAATTCAATCAACTGTAATTCAGACGTTTAACGACGTTAAAATGTCTCAGATTTGTGATAAAAACATTTATTTCATGTAAGGTAACTGATTACATACTACATACTTAAGCACATGAATGCGGTTGATTCAACACTTTTTTCCATTTTTGCATCTCATATTTAGTGAACATTGCAAATAGTAGCAGAGGGTAGAGTTGGCTTTGAGTATGATCCCTGGCTTTGTCAGCCACAAGTTTCAGTCTTCTGAATGGAGAGTATGAATTCGAACCAGGGTCCCTTGGCTTAGTATGGAAGAGAAGAAAACTGGGAATGAGAGAAGGCCTTGGGCCAAATAGGGCTCTACCGAAAGAGTTTGTGGTGTGAAGTTTTTTTTTCTGGCACTCATTCAAGTTATTGAGCTGCATTGGAAGAAACCTTTTTGAGGCTAAAGTTGGACCAATTTACTGCGACCTTCTGGCGAGTTTGTTTTGCAGAATCCAGACAAAACCTACAGGGAACAAAAGACCAAAGGTCATATAAATATAGCAGATGTGCTCATAAATAAATAAATAAATAAACACACACACGTGCATCTGGATCTTTGTTGTGATGAGCTTACCGTTTGAAATATTCCACTTCCCGATCGATCTCATCCATTTCTGTTGGATCCACATCTTTAGGGAGAAATACATCGTCTACAGTATAAACATAAAGAATTGGACATCAAGATAATTTTAGACGCAGTAATAATTAAGCATGCAATGTTGCGATTACAGTTACGTTTCCATACCAAGTGCACTGTTGGATTTTTCACCCTTGTTCTTGCTCTTCTTATTTTTCCCCTTGGACTGCTGCTGTTGTTGTCCATTCGCTGGAATAGTGGGTTGTGTTTTGCTCTCTGAATCCTGCTCAGACCGACCTCCTCGTATCTCTGGGTCACTTTTCCCCCTTTGTGCATTCAAGGGGCCACCGTTTGCTCCATTTGTTGCATGTTTGAATGGTCTGCTCTCTTCAGATTTCTTAGGTCCATTTTTCTGGTGTTCTGCGATGAGCTGGGGCTGTTTGCTTCCAGGCTTTGAGCCACTAGATGCCGTTTCTTTAGATTCATTGGTTTTCTGTGCTTCGTTACCACAGGCGGCTTTGGTTGGTTTGCTGGAATTCTGCTCTGACACGGACTGTTCCTGTCGCTGCTTTTTATTCTTCTTCGACTTTGCACCATTGCTGCCAACTGTTGTGTTCTTAAGATCAGAGGTGTCCTCTTTTGATTTAGCTGTCGCTTGAGCTGGCACCTGTGGTAAATTGTCAGATCCAGTGGAAGAGCATCTTTCTGGTGAGCGAACTCTTATGAGCTTGGAGAGACTGGGGGTACTGTGCAACCGCTGGATGTCCTTTGAAGTTGCACTGACCGCTGATGCAGTGGTGCTGCTGGTGGTGGTGGTATTATTAGAAGATGAGACAATGTTTGTGTCCTCCCATCCGTTAACCAGGTCCAGGTGGCTTTTAAAGTTTCCCAGCGAAAGAGGAGAGAGGTCAAGGTCTATCTGCTGCAAGTCAGAGGAACCATTCAGATGGGACAGTAAATGGTTTCCCTCCAACGTGGCTGCTTTCTTTGGGAAGTCATTGACATCCAGATTGAGGTCGTACATACTAAACGATGCCCGGATTGAGTCTTTGATGGTGTTTTTAATCTCTTCTAGCCGACTTGTGAGAAAACTATTAACGCGTTCAAGTTCCAGCTGAGGCCAGTCTAGCAATCGACTGGCTTCAGAACCGTCAGGCATGGGCTCGTCCACAGGCTCAGATGGATTGGAGTGGGGGTCACTGCCTGCAGCACCCATGTTGCCCTGCTGAGCTTTTTCCTACAACAGACATGGTACAGGTAGGAAAGTGAAAACAGCATACACATATACACAAGGACTCTGTACTAAACACTTGCATAAAGTTAAAATAGGCCTTTAATACTGACCGAATTGTATCTATAGGACTGAGTATTACAAAGGCTGAAATCAAATATCTGTAATCTGTTATTATATCATCACTTACAGTTGCAAGAATCCTTAATTACTCACAAAGGATGTCTTATTTTCACCCAAGTCACAACTACAGAAAAACATATTCTGAAAAAACTAACAACACAAAAAGCAGGTGTGTTTATGTCTTCACAGAGGACACCGAGTAATTCTTAGTTCACTCTGAAAAAGAGTCAAGGAACCTTTGTGATAAGACTCAACGGTTCTAATTAAGGAGGGGAGATTGTAAACATGGGTTTCACAAGTGCCACTAATGGTAAATAAAGGCCTAAGAAGTCTGGTTATCGACCACAGCGACCTTTTAACAAGACCTTAAATAGTTGCAGTAATGTACAATGCTAGAAAAGGGTAAAAAACATATCCAGAGTCTTGCTGGAGTTACTCAATCAACAGTAAGGGACCAGGGCAACAAACAGAGAAAAAGCAGACTATTCTCTGACATTTAGGAGAGGTTAAGCAATGTAACAAGACAATGAAACACAGCATATTTATATAAACCAAAGAATGGTTGAAAAAGGAGAGTTTTCAGCTGTAGTGCCAAATCTAAATCTAAAATATTTTCAATAAATCGAACTCTGTCTTTGATGCTATTTAACAGATTTTCTATCATTTGCCTTTCAATGAATTTACAATTACTTGTTTGCATTGTGCTTTTCATCACTTCTTCCTCCCACATATAATTAATGAGCCCCACCTGCCTATAAGATTACAAAGGATTAGCATGTAACCAGTGTAATCCAGTGTAAGTGTTTGCAGATTTCTCCTGCTGTTTGCACTGAAATCTCATCTGAACTTTGCTAGTTCTCTTTTATTGAGCTGCTAGTTTCCGGTTTTCTATTTTCTATTCAATAATACTGTAACTCTATGTGACGTCTCATAGAGTCCATGTTAAAAATTAAAGTTTACCAAAAAATCTCAGAATTAGACGTAACTAAACAGGACTGAACTGTAACTGAGAAACAGAAAACGACACAGATTCAATAAAGTTTGCACACCTTCTTCTTTTGTTTGTGTCGAGCCCTTTTGGCAGCCTTGGCACTGTTGACAGGTTTGGGCTCAGAACTGTTTATAAAGTCTAGCAGCTCGTCCACGTCCCGGTTGTCGATGGCACCAGCCACTGTCAGTTCTGAATCTTGGCGCTGAGGAAGCTCCTCTTTACGCCGTGTCAGCCGTGAGCGAAGCTTCTCTCGGATCTCGGCGTAGTTTCGGCTGGTCGGTGCAGCTGGAGGCTGTGAGCAAATATTTCACAACACTGAGATCTTTTCACAGAGTCACCTTTAAAGAATGTAAAACCATACATCTTTGTTAGTAAAACTTCAAAAGTGTTCAATAAAACCGTACTGCATTGTGTCCAAAGAACTCGCAGTAGCAGCAGTCGCAGTACTTCCCGTCTTTCTGATTTGTGGACGAAGAGGCGCAGGAGCTCCTCTCAGAGCTGCTGTCTTCATCCTCACCCTCCTCCAGCTCAGACGAAGGGTGGCATAATGTCCCATTAGTCACTTTGTGCCCCTTACATGCTTGATCCCTAAAAAAACAAAAAAACAAACGGTAAGCCCTTAGGATACAAACGCAGCAAAAAGTGACAAAAAGCAAGGCTGATTATTAAAACTCACCTGCAGGCCCCAGGTGTTACATGACCTACATTGGACGTGGCTACTGTTCCCGGATTGTGTCCATTACAGGAGTGGTTACAACCCACGACAGATGTGCCCAGTTTGCTGTGTTGTGCATTCACAGCGGGAATGTGGGAGTTTTTGCATGGGCTGGGTTTATGGACAGATGTTGGGCTATCCGGACTCGGAGAATTGATTTTGGCTGCGGGGCCGTGGAGGTTTGGTACCAGAGGGGAGAAGGGTGCGTGGGCTGTGACGCCAGTGCCGCAGGAGGTCGTCACGTGGCCGTGCTGCCCAGAGTTCGGCTTTGGGGGTAGGAGCGAGGAATGCTGGGAAGACAGGCCAGTGGGACTGTTGGGGGGTACCGATAAGTCTGTATGCTGATGGTGGTCACTGGGGTGGAAGGCTTCACCTGAACAATAACAAACCATGAATATGAATGCGTCGCAGGTCACACATACAGAATCATCTCTTTCTGAAGTACAACAGTTCATTTTCAGGTCCACTTACCACTAATGTTTTAACTGTAAGCTAAAGTGACCTAATAAAGTTCACTTCAGAGATGAGCTCAAAGCAAAATACAAATACAGGCTTGCAAAGTCTGTTAGGAAAGAGCAGCTACCGTGTCTTCTACGGTAATATATAATGACGTGTTTCTATTAAAGGAGAAAAAAATAAAATAATTAAAATGAAAATATCTTGTTAAACTAATACTTTGATTTGCATGCCTATTACATATTCATAACTTAAATACTGCACAAATTTTATTTGAAACTTGAGTTTTCTTCTTCACTTGCTTTAATAAAAGCTCCTGAACTCCAAGAAGAAGAATTACCTGGTGGTGTTGGTCGACGGCACATGGTCTTGAAGTGCTTGGGAGTGGTCTTACAAAGGTCTGCTGAGGTAGAGAGTGCGTTCCCAGCAGAGGATCCACTGGAATTCTGGGCTGATGGGTGACTGTAGGGACATACTTTGTTCCCCGACGTTTTAGCAGATTTCCCAGGCGCTTCATTAAGTCCTCTTTTTTCATGACAGGTTGAAACTCCTGTTACACCTGCAGACATTAAAAAAGAGACTGTTGCAAATAAAGGGGAAAAGCCGTTTTGAGTTCGGCATGGGAAACATCTGAATGACTTTTTACTGCCTATGGGCGGTTTGTGTTTTTAAAAAACATAACTCCCCTTTCTTTGGAGACATGTTTTGACATAAAAAAGGAAAACGGCTATGTAAAACATTTTCAGCCCCGAAGCATAAATCCCTTTCTGCTAGCTAAAATAACATCAAGACAGTAATAAATATTAATAATTTATTTAACATGCTTATTTCTTCTGTGCTAAACTGACTACACCTCTTACTGGTAATCTCACACACTCTTGCCAGGAGAAGTTACACATCCCCGCAACACAATGTCTGCTTAAACATTTTTTTCTATATACAGCGAAATATAATTGGGATGCCAATTAGGATGCTGGTAGTGTATTTCACAGCTAAACACCACTCCTACAGCTCCATCCTTTGTTAATTAATTACAGGAAAACACACCAGTCTATTTTAGAAGGAAACACATGCCTTCACACACGGCATGCATCATTTAACTAGTCTTACACTTACACTTCTTTAAATGCCAATTGGTGCCATGAACCATCAAAATATTTAACTAGAAATTCAATCACATTTACGCAGCAGGGAAAGGGTTTTGCAGAGAGCAAAGAAAAGTGAGAAATCAGACAAAAACAAAGTAATCTTAGTTGTTTGTCAGGTCTAAGTAATAAATCACAGCCTAATGATCCATTCCCACTGAATGCATCGTTCATCATGTGAGATGGGAACTTTAAAAACAGTTAATGAGACTTCCTGTGAAATGTGTGTAACTCGCAGCGTTGGAACTTTGAGCATCAAGGATTAATCCAGTTCGGAAACGAGGTTAACTCTCAAAGTTCATTGATGTTGATAGAACTGTGACTAACCATTAAAGTCTATGGCTTGTGTCACGTACACGAGTCTGCACACGCCTCCTTGTATTTTTACACAAGTTTAAGGAGAAACTCGCTGTTCAGTGTTGCATTACTATGTCTATGTTATTCTGAAGTCTTGCCCTTACTTAGGAAAAAATTTAAACTAAACTGAAATGAATGAATATTTGTTGCTGCTGAGCATCATACACCCAGTTCACAGTATTAAACTCTTTTACTTATTTATCCTGTTGTTTAAACAGTGTAGTTAACAAAATCAACAGAAATGTAAAAACGGAATAAAACCTGATTAATAACGTTTGTTTCGTTCTGTTGATACACTTGAAATAAAATGCTATACAAAGCATATTTCTACTTCAAATAAAACAGGCAAGGTGCTCGCAAGTGTGTAAGCGCTAATAAAATGAAGTGATAATGAACTATGATGTTTTCTTTACACTACAAGCAAAAGGAGCCATGCTATGGGAGCCGAGCAGCGTGGTCTGCCTGTCAAGTTTCGCTGAAGAATCACAATGCATGCGCGATGATCAATTAACCCTGAAGACATGTTCCTGGATTAGCTCTTAAGTTTTGGACTGGAAAGTCCAAAGTTTAGAATAAATGCTTTTTTTTTTCATATTTCTTGCACTATAAGGCGCATTTAAAATCCTTTGATTTTATCAAAAATTGACAGTGCACCTTATGTATGAATTCTGGTTGTGCCTAATTGATTTTATGTGGTACACGGCGCTCAAAAATCTGTCAAAAAATGTTTTTGTATGCCAACAAAGCCGCACCACTTGATGGATTGCCGGATCATTACGACTACAGTAGTCAGGAACCTCGGAGTAATCCGAGTCCAAAACTTATCAGGTCCCAAAGTCAAATGATCATTGCGACATCACTGAGCGTTAAAAACTGTCTAAATTCTTTCATCTTTGATAAAATGATCAGTGTTGCAGCTTTACCAGGTGTAACAATTAAGTTTGAATGGTAAATGGCCTGTATTTGTATAGCGCTTTACACTACATTCAGTCATCCACACACTGATGATGGCAAGCTACATTGTAGCCACAGCTGCCCTGGGGCGCACTGACAGAGGCGAGGCTGCCGGACACTGGCGCCACCGGGCCCTCTGACCACCACCAGTAGGCAACATGTGAAGTGTCTTGCCCAAGGACACAACGACCGAGACTGTCGGAGCCAGGGCTCGAACCAGCAACCTTCCGATTAGATGACGAACTGCCAACTCTTGAGCCACGATCGCCCACATCCATTAACATCCAGGCATCCATGAAAACAGGGTTTATAGTATTTAACGGAGTTAAAAGTTAGCAGGGAGTTAGCGCGCTAGTTTCCACCTAAACATGAAATAACATGTTCTGACTGAGAGATTTCTGAAAGAATTAAAGCATACAGCTCTGCTATCACTTCCAACATAAATGAAGACATAAAATTAAACAGCAGTGACGTTTGTAGTGTTACTGAAGTTGGGCTAGCTGGTACATAAGGATGTGCTACGTGATCGCTAGCGACACAGCTATCTTAGCATAACATAAACACAGTGTAGCTGGAGGATGAACGCATACTTTTTTCCACTCGATAAAAGTTAACGTGAGGGCTCCTGATGGTTAGGGACAAATGCAATCGCATGGCAGGATGCTGTAAATGGACCAAACTTCCATCAGGAGAACAACTGAGATAATCCATCCACAAAACCAGTTAGTCATTAATATACTGCAACAACATGGGAATAGAGCAGCTGTGAGAGAATTCGACATTAATGAATCAATGGTACGGAAGTGGAGGAAGCAAGAAGAATGAATAAAGTTTGACTTATCTGACTGTTTTGTTTTGCTTAATGCACCTTTTAATCCGGTGCGCCTTATGTATGAAAATATGGTAATCGATATGATGAAACAGAATAACTGAATTGGAGTTTTGCCAGAATAACTCTTCTGCTGATATAACATTAACATAACACTACAACCAAAAGGTGTAAGTGCCGTTAGATGAAGATCACATTTAATTCGTTAAAAAACAGAACAATATACTTTGCACATAATAGTTGAAATCCCTAAGAATGAGGCATTCCTCTCACACGTGACCTGAATACCTGCACGTCTATCGACGAAGTGTGTCTTCCAATTGCTTTTACTACAAACTTAGTTATAACTTTCTATTCGCTTGTTTTGCTTTAGCTGTTGTTAATCCCACCCTCAGTCTTTCCTTCTGCTTAGAGTTGTATAACCCTGTTTTCATTCCATACATCATTCCTCTCTCTTGCTGTTACACAAATTAAATAGTACCCACGATTTCCTTGTCAACATTGTATAAATGATGACCTTCATAAGCAACTGTATTTTAAAAATGATTTCACAGCCTTTGCATTTTTTTAGCAATAAAACATTACTGCACCTCCTATAACGTTCACTTTTAATGACTGCAATCTTTTACATTTTGCATTTAAGTTCTTCTATGATCATTTACACTAACAGCTGAAGAAAGTCACCTAAAATGAACCTCACACACAGTACTGCTAAAACAGCCAAAGAACTGAATCTAACCAAAATTCTGTCCTTTTGCCAAAACTGAAGCTTGCAACACTGCCTGAAATTCAGGATGGTGATGTTTTCAGCGTTTACTGTCAGTCGCTGCAAGCTTTTTCTTTTACTCTGTGACGACAGACCTTGTTGTGAGTGTGAAGAAGTGCTGTGGTTGCAGTGTTCCCCTCCGTTGGTGTGGGCAGAGTTCCAGAGACCCGACAGTTTGTGAGCCGACAGGAAAGAACTCGGGTCCCAGTCCACAGTACTTTGCTCTGGGTAACCATTCCCACAGCTCTGGGACTTACACGAGGAAGAGTGTGACAACGGTACCTAAATAAACAAACAAACAAACAAAAATAAAAACACCCCAATATTAATCATGTGGCTTCAAACATTACCTTGCAGTTTGGTAGCAGCTGCAACTAACTTGCAGTTAAGCAACGAAAAACATTTTACTTACGTGTTTTACTTTCATAATTTAGAAAAAAACACCACATATTAAAAAATGCTTTAAGTCACCATCAGTCACTTTTTTGCAACTGTGCAGCTGTCCTCTTTTGAAACTTTTAGCATTTAACCCACATTTCAGCAAAACGTCATGACCACGACACTCATCAGCAGTCTGAAGTATGGCGATACATTAAGTTAAAAAATGCATTACATGTATATTTATGAAAATAATTAACAAAGAAAGCCTGATGGCTGCTTCCGTCTTACATATGCAGCAGAGATTACAGAAAAGCCAAAGCAGACAATAAATTTCCTTCACTGCAGGTTTGTTTCTGTCGCATTAGGAAAAAGCTGCCAGAAGAACCATTGACCTTGGTGGACCTTGAGCTCTCAAAGTGCCTTTCTGATCACCGTTGTGGTTAGAAGTTCACATAAACTCATCCTGGGTATGATTTACATGGTAATGACTTCTTTGACCTGTTCTTTTGGCACAATGTAATTGGGCACATAAACAATAACTTGGTGCACAGCTTTATTTTATTTTGAAATTTTCTCTAATCTACACAGGGTCAAATCATACATACACTCACTTAAATCTTTTAAGAAGTGAATGCTGAAGGTTCTGTGATATTTTTTAGCTTGACAAGGCCTATTAACTTCTCGTTAGTAATCACTAATCACAGTCGACGACACCAGGAAGTTTCTCTTTGCCAGAATAAGAAGGATTTGTTTAACAAAACTGAGAACAATGTCCAAAGGGCTCAGTGAAAATCTAAGAAAGACAATTGCAGATTTACACCTCATGCCCGTGATGACTGTATGTAAACTTCTAATCACAATTGTATGTCTAGCAGAGATATGAACAAAAATTTTAAATATGAATGAACATTTAAAAGAAAACTGTAGGGGGGAAATGCAGCACCCTTAGTATCTGCCTCCTGAACTGCAGAGTGCAAAGCTGGGCTCCAGCAGAGTTGTTAGACCTGCTGCTGCTGCAGGGTTAACGGAGCATAATCCACCTGCAAAACCGCATATTGGTTGGCAAAGCTGGAACAGCTGTGTGGCGTAGGTGCCTGCGTGACACTTTAAAGACACTGTTGCAGGTGCAAGAAAGGATAAAAGTGACTGGTTTAGCCGACATATTGTGGGAATATAAGTGGGTGGATATCAGCTAAATGGTCTCAAGTCATAAAAGTTTCTTGTTTTGTTTTGTTTTGTTTTTTTAACTTGTTGAATGTTGTTTAGTTCTACTTGGAATTTCAGACTGTTTTATATGTTTATAAAACTGTTAACAGGAACAGCAGGCCAGTTGGTTAGCTAGCTTAAAGATGATAGCTCATGTCTATTATAAAAAATGATACAATTATAAATCTTAGCCCTGCAAAAGGTCTGTTTTGTTTTGGAACAGATCAACAATAATGAAGCCAGAGAGGTGACAACAAAACTCATGTCAGGAAGATCGACTTAACCCCTGGTGTCATTGGAATATTTGGGATTTTGGTCAGTAGAAGTCCTGACTGATTAACAAACAATCCAGAGATAAAAGCTTCATGCTGCAGTTTCCTAACGGTTTCATTATCTTCACAACTCATTCTAAGGAAAAGATGATTGCTGTTCCATGTTATCCAAAGCAGCGCTCTCTCAGAACCTCAAAGGTCCATTCTGTATAACTTAAACTAATAATTTTATTTTTTGGTCAGTTGTAGGCGATTAGATCTTTAAAAACAAATGTATTTGTGGTATTGGTTTGCCCTCTTGTGGTCATGATGTAATTCTTGAATAGTTCCAACCTGTGTGGCTTTTTGAACAAATAAGGGAGATTTATTTATAAGACATAAGAGAGATAACAGATTTATTTTGCTTGTAGGTACGCACAGACGAAGTGCTACAAATGATGACTAATCATGAGGTAACCTCAGCAGGATAAAGAAACATAGAGTGGATGCTCACCAAAGCATCCACAGTATTGTTCTTTTCTTTATTATTATTTTTATATATTCCGTACGTTTTTCGCCATCTATCTCCTCCGACACCATTCGACGTAGAGAGACCGTTCAACCACCGTTAGATTCCTCTTCTTTTGGACATGACTGCTTCTACTTTTCTCATCTTTAACTTTTATATTTTCTAAGTTATTCCAATTTTTTCGACAAAAATTTTACCATGTATTTCAATGGGAGGGTCATTCGGGGCTGGGATTGGCTGGTCGATACAGCGGCCAGCCAATCCCAGCGCACGTCCTCCGGGATGTGGGCGGGGCTCAGCGCCGGAATTCCTTTGATCTTAAAGTCGTTCAGCTATGAGCATCCACGCTGCAGTTTCTTCAGAAAATGCATTCTCT
>VUQR01035169.1:89636-102357 GCA_015108515.1 Hemichromis elongatus | reverse complement strand
GAGACAGACAACCCTATATTTCGACAGAAAAGAAAGCAGGGGGGGGTCTGCATTGTTGGGGGTCACCTTTGTCAAGTTGGCTCTGTTGTTTCAGCTGCTGCATTACAGAGCACCTGTTACTGAGATCACTAATGCGGCACCAAGAGTTGGAGGTCATAACTGTTTATTACCTCTGGTTGAGTTTTGTTGTCTAGTCAACACAGCCAGTCTTCCAGCAAATGCAAGCACACAACTTTTTGTAGTCGCCCAATGAGCCCGCCTCCCCCCCCAGCATCAACAATACACAGTGACGTATCTCCTCAGCTGGTATTAGGGAGTGTGAGAAAATACCGACACAAAGACACGACTTGGTGTGTCTGTACGCCATTGTGCGCCATAGGGCTACCGCTGCAGCATGTTCTGGAGCTGGAGTTCCCACAGTGGTGGAGGGGAGCTGAGGGTGTTAACAGCTTGACCTTATTCCTTTGAGAGTGTGATCTGAATTCAAACATGGGAACGCAATGAGCCAATTTAAAGGTCTTGTTGTGTTGTTGTGACTGAATGAGCGTTTTTATTTCATGTTATTATTAGCATATGTTTTTTTCACACTCTACATAGTACTTTTAAAAGCCTTTTAAAATAAAATATGATGCTCTGTCAATTTAAAGATTAAGTATGTCATTAAAAAACTAAAACACTGAAAATGTAGGTAAAAATAAGAAATGGTAAATGAACTAAATTTGTGAAGACTTGTTGTCCACCGCATTCATTGTACAGTCTTAACTGCCCCCTCCCACATGTAAACTCACACATAATGAAGATGCACATTTGCTAAAAATCCACTCAAAAGAATTAATATTGGCACGATTGCTTTGCTTTGTGCAGTAGGTCAATTTAAACAAAGAAAGTTAATTTCCCTTGACCTCTGAGTCTTTCCAAATAGGGATTCCCCAGAGATTAGAGACTTTGGCATGTCACTATGATGGATTGATACTCCAATGACAACATATTGGCTTTTCACACACACTGCAACTTTACAGAGAGCTTACATGGAGAGGGAGAGCATGGGCAAAAAAAGGGACAGACAACAAATGAAGCCAAAGAAGAAAAATTGTGTCAAGATCCATCTCTGTTCCACAGGGAAATAAGCCTACCATATGGATTTGCAGTAAATGGAAATACAGATAATTTGCTGCTCTGAGACTTTTAACCTTCAACAGATTCTGAAGAAACCTTGCAGCGTACTTTTCCGTGATTCCATACATACTATTCGATTTTGTCATTGCTCCTGCAGTCCTGTGGCGTTTTCAGCTCAGCAGTTTCCTCCTGTGGTCTTTGAGCTCTCTACCTTCTCCCTCTTTGCGCTCTGTCTTTTTCCTGACTGGGTGGACATGCATCCCTCTCAGCTACACCTCTGCAATCAGCAGCTGCACCAAAGCCCTCTGTGATGTGAAGTGAGACACTTGCATACTAATGGAGCAGAAACAGGATGTCTCTCAGGCAGGCCAGCACAGTGAGGACATGGAGAAAACATCAGGCGGCATTGCTTAGCTTTTCAGCGCCACATTACAGCTCTGGATTGATGCTGTTTGTCATGGCAAACTAGTAGCATTAGTAAATAAAAGAGGTGTCTTATTATTATATAGTGTGTGGTGATGCATGTGCAAAGTATAGTTTTATTTATTGGTTCCTCTGTGAGGGCAGTGTTTTCCGTGCACATACGGTTGGCTTTTTAATCATATCTATTGGTTTCTATTGCACTGGCCCAAGTTTTTACTGGCATATTTCTTTCGCTGCCTGATGGCACTAATAGCTGTCTTCTCATATCTTTGGTTATGGAACAAATGCCGGTGGCATAGCCGTTGCCATGGTGATGGCATGTCTGTGAGCCTGTTGTGTGGCTGCTGATTCAGAAACACTGCTCACATTTTGCACCCAGTGAAACGGGCCCCAGAAACAGATGGGTGAAAGAATTACCTCCTATGAAAAATGATGTGGTGCGCTATCAAGTGAGGTCCCTCCTGGCTGTGCCAGGGGCATATGATGAAATGTAATATGAGCAGCAATTCTTAGAAGGTGTAAAATCAAATTAACTGAATTTACTCATAAAACAACACAAGTGTCATGATTTTTATTCAATCAGAGTGTTTTCAAAGCGTGAGCCCTCTTTAACTTCTGTGATTGAAAACAATGACTGCCAGGTGCACGCATAAAGACTTGCACTCCGCAGATCTAAAGAGAAATGATCCTGCATTTGATTGCACTTCTGTTTTCCTTCAGGGGCTCTCATTATCTTGCCGCTTGTATTGTCCAAAGAAAACGTCTTATAAATAGATTTATGGAGCCCTAACATGGAACAGACAAACTTCATTATGTGCCGCAGTTACATCCTGCTGTCATGCTTCGGACCCTCCGGGCCAATGAACCTCTGAAGGTTCAGCTGAACCAAGTGCAGAGCATTTGCAGATGGATGTTGACGCAGTTTATATGTATAATGTGAACTTGGATTAAAACCTCATAAGTATTGGGTGTGCTGTGAGAGTAAATCCCCTCAGCTTGAGCCTTCAGTTCAGACAGTCAGCTGGATAATGCCAAGCTACTGAAGGATTTTTCTTCCTCCTTCTAGTGTTCTGAGTATGCACGCATGTGAAAATCAGCAAGTCAAATAAGAATAGGGAAGGACGGGTATGTGTCGGGGTATGTGTTGCGATGGGACGGAAAAATGTATTTTGTGTGAAAGTGTAGATCCAAATGTAAGAAAAAATATGTTTCATACAATATCTGTGCCATCTGCTGCCACAGCCGAGCGATTAGCAATAGATGTTCAGCCTAAAGGTGCTCTTACCCAACAGGTCCAGCCCTGCTTTAGCAGTGAATGTATTATATTATATCTCAAACCAAATCTCTGCTGCATCCCCGAGAGCAGTGAAAACAAGAGTTCATAAAGTCGTCCACCACCCACCCTTTTGTTGATATGATCTGTTGGGACTTTACAAGTCCTCTGTTGCAGTTTAAATTGTGAGAATGAAGCGTGTCCAACTACAGAATGTATGATTATCATGAGGATATTGTATATGGAGCTTCTCAGTCACAGAAGCTGTCAATAAGACTGCACAGAATACACAAACTATGTAGAAATCTGAAAGAGTGTGCATTAAAAGGCCATAACACTGACACAATGTATGCAAAAAAATGAAAAGAGTGATGCACATAGATTTAAGTTATCCTTCAAACATGTTTGCAGGAGTAACAGTGAGCAGGGGGTCAGAGCAGCAGGCTGTATGGCTTATCACCGGGCCAGCAAAGGCTCGATGTTATGAACAGGTGGGAAACCTCTCCAATCACTTCAGTAGAACTGGTCTGTGGCCAACAATACGTGTGTGTGTGTGTGTGTGTATGGGTTGAGTGGAGAGAGTGTAAGTGTAAATTTGTGTACTGCGGTGATTATGAAGCAAACTACCAGTGAAAAAGAGCATATGTGCCCAACAAAACTTTCCAGGGTCAATAAGGTCAACACGTACACACAGCAAGCCATAGGTGGGGACCGGATGCTGACTCCCACAGTGTTGCCAGGCTGCCAGAAACCTAGTGGCAGGTGTCTGAGTTTTATGGCCTCAGCATGAAAACAAACATCACTCCTCCTGTCTTCTCCAATTTAATACCCGAGCAGCGCAACACGGAGCAAGAGAGAGAGGACAGATAAATGTGTTATCGAGGAGATTTCTACATATATTTATAGGCAAGTAATTAAAATGAAGAACATATGACTGGATTATTTCAATGATGGATGATTAAAAGCAGGAGGAGAAGCCACATGTTCAGAGTTTTCTAATCAAGATCTATGAATAGAAGGTGCACGTTCCTGCTGCCACACTTTAGTCACACTGAGGGAATCGATTAGATCAGATGGTGTGTGACCAGGTCACTGCAGAGAACAGCCACCTGATCCAAGGTAGCATATGAAGAGTGAGCACTAAACCTTTAATGCTTAAACTTTCTGTAAATTTTCTCCATTTGACTGAATTTGTTAAAAGCTTTTTGTGTGTGTGTGCAGTTCCTCTCCTCTGCTGCATTTCAACAACTTATTTTTCAACAGGGCACAGGCTTTTATTCTGTATCTGTCAAGCAGTTTTTACATTATGTGCATGCGATGTTGAGAGAAAAACTGCAAGAATCTGTCAACCCATTGCAAAGCGTCAACAGACACCATATGAAAGGAGAGGGAAAACAATCTGTATCTATTTTATGTTAATATCTGAGGAACCTGCTACTTATGATCTGAAATAAATGTCACCCATCTCTCGCACACATACACACACGCACAAACTCAACCTCAGTATGTGAGGATCAAAACAAGCGTTAATGTTAGTCATACTGGAAGCTGAAACTGCAGCTGTTTGTTTTAGTGAAAGAAAGCCAAGAGCCTCTTTTGCTTCTCTGTCTTCTATTATAGGAATAAGTAGAAATGTCCTTTTTCTTGCTTAAGATGCACACTGAGCATAGGCACAAAAACAATGCCACATGCAGACAATATACAGTGTCTGCATGTGCAAAACTAGCTAAAATAAGAATGTTTGGCTGTCATATTTCTAGTGTCTAACAATATAGAGGAATTCTTTTTATTTGCTCAAGAAACTGACAGCAGTTCTTCATTCTCAACATTCATGTTGCTTGAGAAAGTGGAGTCTGTGCTGGTCATTCTTACTAATATTTGGTATGGATGTCTGGATGACATCAGACTGTAGAACAAAAGCAAAAAAGCATAATATCTTAAAAATTCGCGGGCAGATTAGGATGTCAGTCAGCACGATTCCTCTCTTTGCTCGTCTTAATCTCAACAAACCTGGATGTGCGCGGTTATACGGCAGGCCGACAGCTCAAACTTTTTTTGTGACTGCCTAATGTGGGTTTTTATTATAAGCAGTGAGTGATTAACAGTGAAGAGCACTCACTCCCAGTATATTAAGCCTGTTGTGTAATGGGCTCACAGCCAGAGTTGCCGGCTGCTCCCACCCTGCTCACTCGTTGAAGAGGATAACTGAAACTAAGCTGGTATGCAGATAATCTAACCAATCCAGGGAGAGAGACAGACAGACAGAGAGAGAGAGAGAGAGAGAGAGAAAACATTTTCATAATCTCCAAGGAGACAGATATATCAAGGAGGCACAAACAAAAACAAACCTATCATCCTACATGCTTAAAAGTGTAGTGCATAGTCTAAAAATGTTGCCTCTTTCTCCCTGCTAGTTAATCTGCTTGGGTAAAATGGTAATTTTAGTAAAGGAGGAGCAAGATTTTAGATACATTGCAATGGCTTGTGATTTAACTGCTGTAAGACTAAATCTTTACATGTAAATAAAGAGTACCTAATACCTCAAGAGCAAATTTCAAGCAGGGCTTTAGAATGATTTGTTTCAGCTGAAGTTCATTTCAAGATTTCGATTAATTAAACACACTTCTGTTTATTATCAGTTATATCTGGATGTGTAAGATGCAGATTGAAATGATGATAAATTCCTATGGGACTCGAGGTGAATCACACGGTGATTCTTTCTGCCCTGTTAGACACATCATTTTAAATATCCCTAAACATCTGTGGGGTGCTGGTATGGTATCATTTTTTTTATCATCTTGAAATTAACATTGATCTCATTACCTTCTCACTTCACTCTGTTATGCCGTTTTTCACTTTTACCTATATCCCTTAACAGCTGCCTTACTCTGTTTTTCAGGTCAAAACCTCAACTTGAAGTTTGGATCTAATGCCTGTCGGGTCATTCTCAACCTACAGCAGCTAGCTACAAAGGAGACTAATGCTTATTAATCGTACCCTTATATCCTCCTCCCAAACGCTGCCTCTCATTTAAGCCTTTTGTGAGCAGGGAGAGCAGACAACATGGCGCTCCGCTGTCAGCCTTGGCCTCCTCTAATCTGGTTGTGCATAGGATTGCTTCTTTGCTTTCTGTCATCAACACACAGCAAAGACTGCCCTCGTTTGTGTGTATGTGAGATCCGCCCTTGGTTCACCCCTCAGTCAACCTACAAGGAGGCAACTACAGTGGATTGCAATGACTTAAGGCTAACACACATCCCTACCAACCTGTCAGTGGATACCCAAGTGTTACTGCTCCAAAGCAACGTCATCTCCCATACTAGCGGAGAGCTGGAGGTACTGTTCAACTTGACAGAGCTAGATTTATCCCAAAACAACTTTAGCACTGTGGAAGCTGTCGGCCTCACAAGCATGAACCACCTGACCACCCTGCATCTAGAGGAGAACCAGATCACGCAGCTGCCAGACCACTGCCTGCAAAACCTCTCTAACCTTCAGGAGCTCTACATCAACCACAACCAGATAAGCTCCATCTCCCCTCGAGCATTTGCAGGACTGCACAGTCTGCTGCGCCTCCATCTTAACTCCAACAGGCTCCATGTCATAGACAGCCGCTGGTTTGAAGAAACACCCAATCTTGAGATTCTCATGATTGGGGAGAATCCAGTTATTGGCCTCCTAGACATGAACTTCAAGCCCCTAGGAAGGCTGAGAAGTCTGGTTCTGGCTGGAATGGATCTCACTGATGTTCCACCAGATGCATTTGTAGGTTTAGATAATTTGGAGAGCATTTCTTTCTATGACAACAAATTGGTCAGTATCCCTCAATTGGCCCTTCAGAAAGTTCCCAATCTAAAATTCTTGGATTTAAACAAGAATCCAGTCCACAAAATTCAAGAAGGAGACTTCAGAAACATGCTACATCTGAAGGAGCTGGGCATCAACAACATGATGGAGTTAGTGTCTATTGACCGTTATGCTATGGACAACCTCCCAGAACTGACTAAACTAGAGGCAACCAACAACCCGAAACTGTCTTACATCCACAGGTTTGCATTCAGGGACATGCCGTCCCTTGAGAGTCTGATGCTTAATAATAATGCTCTTACTGCCCTTTACAAGACAACTGTGGATGTGTTGCCAAATCTGCGGGAGATCAGTCTCCATAGTAACCCATTGCGGTGCGATTGTGTCATACAGTGGATGAGTTCCAACAGGACCACGGTGCGCTTCATGGAGCCCTTGACTATGCTGTGCAACTCGCCACCAGAATTTAGAGGTCAGCGGGTCAGAGAGTTCAGGCTGCTGGAGTCAACGGAGCAGTGTCTTCCCCTTATATCCCATGACACCTTTCCCAGCCACTTGAATCTAGAGCTGGGCATGAGCGTGAGCCTGGACTGCCGGGCAATGGCCGAACCAAATCCAGATATATACTGGGTGACTCCTCTTGGAAACAAAATCACAATGGACACTGTGTCAGAGCGCTATCACTTGAGCAGCGAGGGCACCTTGCGGCTTTCTCATGTGCAGGTGCAAGATTCTGGTCGTTACACCTGCGTGGCCCAGAACACCGAAGGGGCTGACACACGGGTCGCCACCATCCGCATAAATGGAACCCTGCTCGACAGCGCTCAGGTGATGAAGATTTATGTCAAGCAGACGGAGTCACACTCCATCTTGGTGTCCTGGAAAGTCAACTCTAATGTCATGTCCTCAAACCTGAAGTGGGCCTCGGCCACCATGAAGATTGACAATCCACACATCACCTACACAGCCCGTGTTCCTGTAGATGTCCACGAGTACAACCTCACGCACCTTCAACCTGCCACCGAGTACGAGGTATGCCTCACTGTCTCCAACATCCACCTGCAGACACACAAGTCTTGCGTTAATGTGACGACACGTAGCGCTACCTTTGCCCTGGACCTGACAGACCAGCACCCAAGCGCAGCTGTGCTAGTTGTCATGTCAACCATGTTGCTCTTCATCAGTCTGGCCACCGTGGGCATCTACATGGCCCGCAGATGGAAGAGGAAAAATTACCACCACTCCTTGAAGAAATACATGCTGAAGACATCCTCCATTCCACTTAATGAGCTCTACCCTCCACTCATTAACTTATGGGAGGCTGACGGTGAGAAGGACAAAGATGGCAGCACAGAGGGAAAACCCTCGCCTGTTGACACCACGCGCAGTTATTACATGTGGTGAGGATTCACTGAGGATTTACTGTCTCCAGCAGCACAAAGACACACTTTTGCCATTTTGGGGCAAAAGTTGACTAAAGTTGCAATTTTTTTTGTATTCTCAGCTTTGCTAAAAAGAGGCAGAGTGATCAAGTGCAGGATTTTTATTAGTATAGCGTATCGCCTTTGTTTGATTCTTTCTAAGAGTTCTGGACTTTCCAAGATGGCAGCTGTAGTTAGCCTCCAGGTTGTCTTAGTTGCTCTGCTCTGTTTCTGTGGTACATTTTTGACTCACTTTCTTTTGGGAAGATTCTACAGCAGCAGGGTCGATGGGCTTCTTCCAGCATTAGTAGAAATGTTTCTTTCTCGGTTTTGTAAAACAGTTAATCTGTTGCGCACTGATAGATAAAGGAGTTTGTACGAACTTCGAAGCTGACAACGGAGTTTAGACTTGTTAAACTGTCTACTGAATGTTAGCAATTGTGCAGTAATGTTGTATCAACTATATCTTTGAACTTTCTGATTTACAGCGCAAGATATTAGGATTTTAGTTTGCAGATAAATGTGATGTTAAATGCTAGAAATACAAATGTTTGATAAGTACCTTTTGACTTCTTTTTCCTTAAGGTGCACTAGAAGCCTTTTGACTTTTTGTTATTTTTTTTTATTTGGCTAGACATTTTTTGGCTGTTTAGTTTATTATTTTCACATGCAACATGTATACTAAACAAGTTAAAATAAATAACATTTTGATTATTTTGCAGAAATTTGTTTTTTTTTCTGTGACTCTTTGGTATTAGAATTATTTCATCTGTTCACTTTAGATTAATAGTGTTAGCGGTTGATGACACATGCTGTATTTAGACTCTGAATCTCATGTCTTAATAGATGGTACTGTACGCTCAGTTCCATGTGAATGTGTGCTGCCCTCTGGTGGATGCTACATATTAAAACTAATCATGTTTAATATGGCTGTCATTTATCAAAGCTTTTACATTCAGCATATAAATAAAACAACACTTTTTAAAAAAAAAAAGAGGAAAAAACTTCTTTATTTGAGCAACTTTATAATGGAAATGTATGAAACAGTGCTTTTGAGCAAAAAAAGACAATTTTCTACAATGATTTTACAGCAGTCATATTTTCTGTACATTAAGATTTACTTTCAACACAACCAGCTTTTAGCTGATAATAGCAACAAGAAAAGACCACACTAATGTGTTTCAGTGAAAGGTACAGTAACTTGAATTATTAATTTTTTTTCCCACCAGTACCCAAAGGTGGTCAGAGAAAGCTTTTCCATTCATTTCCTATGAAAACATCTGAAAAACTATAAAAAGTGAGAATTCTGTGGACATATTATCGTAGTAGAAAAGATTTACTGTCCATCATTTTCAGATGTTTGGTAATGAGATCACAGTAAAAAAAAGTTGCATGTCCTTACTGCATAGTCAATACTGGGTTTAGGCAGCAGCTTCAGAAAAAGTGTGTTTAAGACAAGGATGTGAAATTATCGTTTCTCCTGAGAAACACAGCGAAAACCAAGATTAGAAGCTGAGCTGTCCGGAGTATTTTGGCTTCTCGCTGCACAGCGATATCTGTAACAATAAGACTGAAAAAAAGGTGGGGAAAGGGGGAAATTTATTGTAAATGAACAGAATTATGTCAGTAACAGATACTGCTTTGTGACATTTTACTGTTTGATAGTCAAGACTATTGATATTAATCTTGTAGACAGCCTGTTTGTGCACAGTCTCCAATCACTCACCTCTCTGGTCCCTCACATGGGTAACTATATTGTGAAAGTGGCCAGTCAACATGCGACAAGGCAGTCAGTAGCATCAAAAGCCCCGTGTACCAGAAAGGAAAGAATGAATACATCTATCCCTTTGTTATCACACAGGTGGAGAGAAACAGAGAATAGAGAGCTACCCCACTTCCTCTTAGAAATGCTAATATCAGTTTTCTGGGTTCAGTGTTTCCAACAAAAACACGATTTCTCCAATAGCCAGAACCATTTCACTTTCACTGATCACCTTATGCAAAAAAATCCCACAAAATCCCAATGAGTGAGGCCATTAGTATACTTAATCAAATAAATATTTAACCACGTTTTAAATATAGGTAATAAAAATCTGGATGTTGAACATAATTTTTTACGTACCCTGTGGCACATGTATGACCCTCCCTTCTTCACTTTATCTTTCCCTGAAGGAGGCCCCGTCTGAAAGAGAGCAAAATGAGGATATGAGAGATAATAATTACAGGGGAAAAAATAAACACCCGTGACAAAGACAAAAGCCTGAATGTAATTTGTCATTACTGGGTTGTGTTGCGGGTCCGTGGTGTGATGCACAGTCCACCAGTCTGCTGTCCATTCCCATGCATTGCCCACCATGTCGTACAGACCAAAAGCATTGGCAGGAAAGGACATCACCTGTTGGATATAAGGGCACTACTGTCACTTTAATGCAATTTTTAAAAAATAAATTATTGTTAACATAATTATTTCTAATTTTCAAATTATCTGAATAAAAGATATTTAAGCACTGTGGCTTTAAGAACTGTTGTTTTATAGTAAGATACTGTTCACTACCTGACCACAGGGCATTGTTTATTTACTTATGTACAGATTTTTAAGTTACGTGAAAAAAAAAGAGTCAAGTTAGCCAAGCTGAGGGCTGACGTGACACATGGTAGGTTTGATGGATTCAATGACTTTCTAAGAAAGAAGTTTGGGCATTTACAAGGTAGAAGGAACGTGAAACGCTTTGTTGTCTTAATGCACAAAGCAGAATGTTGAAATACAAGTCAAACCTCTAAACCCACTGGACAACTAAAGGGAGTTCTTAACTGAGTTTGAGTTCCTCTATTATTTCAACATCAGTGACTGCCTTTTACCCTAAAAGGATGAGATAATGCAGATTAGAATATCATTTTACATCAACACATTATTCACTTAAAGATTTATCACAGAAATCAGATACTAAGGATTCATGATAGAACTGGAACTATAAAGTTGCCTCTGTTAAGAAAGTCTGGATTTATATTGTCTTTATGTTATCTATGTAAATCTCAAGACTTCAAGCTTCTTTTTTTCCTTATTCAAACTTTGGAATGCTCTGTTATATCTAATATTCTTTTCCTGGGTGAACTTTGTCCGTCCAAACCTGAAATACGAGATTTCTTTATTCTTGCTTGCGTGTCTTACCGGTGATGTTTTGATATACCCATCTTCTCCAGAGTTGTGTGCGGGGAAGTCTCCCTGCCAGAGGTTAGCAAAGTGTTGTCCCTTTGGGTTCAACTTGTTTCCCCATGGATAAAGTCTAAAAGTAGGCGTGGCATACAAGGAAAGTAATCTGAGACATATTTCATGTAGGAAATGCCGCAAACACACTCCAATGCTCCACACATCTTTCACAGTAAAGGTTCTTTTGTATTTGTGTTTGTAAATCTTCTGTTCACTTTAGTCATATATTGTTATTATTCCCATTATTCCCACATTTCAAACTAGAGGTTTGCTAGTATTTCCCCCTTTTATAAACTGTGTGTTAAGCAACTGTAACAAAGCAGTTTTCCTACAGGGATCAATAATGTGTTTGCTGATTATGATGTTGATCACTAGTTAACGTCTTACCTGTCTTTCAGGCCACCCCTGCAGGCATACTCCCACTCTGCTTCTGTAGGGAGTCTCTTGTTAGCCCAGGAGCAGTAGGCGACAGCATCTGTCCACGAAACATGCAGAACAGGATGATGGAGCCTAAAAAAACACAGATTTAAATTTACTGAGCTCTTATCGGTTTTTCATAGGTAATTTTTTTACAAAACCTGTGACAAAAATAAACAAAAGAAATAAAGAAGAGTGAAGGTTTGCTGTTGGATAGGTGTTTTATATAAATGCGGAGTGTATTATTGAAAACATTATGATGTTTTTAGTAAAAGAGAATTTTTCCACCTGTCTATGATGTTGGAGTCTGGGCCCTCAGGGTGCCTCCAGGAGGCTCCTTTGACAGGAAGCCACCAAGGGGCAGCGGCCACCTAACAACAAGTATAAATCATCACATCCATTAAAAGACCAAAAACGTGCTATCTGAAGGTACTGCATTGAAGGTAATACCATGGATGACTCTAATACAGAAATATGAGACAGAATACAATCTACAAAACAAGCTAGAGCTTTTTATTTCCTAAAAGCATTGTCTTATATAACTTGTGGACCATGAAAACATTCAGACAAATATGTATATATTTAAATAAACAAAACATACTGAGCTGCATTTATAAAATGTAATCCTTATCAAAGTCTGCCTTATTTATTTTAATATTATTTGACTGGAGCAGCTTACAGTTCCCAATAACAACATTTGTCACAATGCTAATATTGATGCTATGGTGCTAATTTTTAATATATCTGAAATGTTTAAATGGTAAACAGTCTGTATTTATATAGCGCTTTACTAGTCCCTAAGGACCCCAAAGCGCTTTACATTACAGTCATCCACACACTCACACACAAATTCACTGGTGATGGCAAGCTACATTGTAGCCACAGCTGTCCTGGGGCGCACTGACAGAGGTGGCGCCACCGGTCCCTCTGACCACCAGTAGGCAACGGTCTTGCCCAAGGACACAACGACCGAGACTGTCAGAGCTGGGGCTCGAACCAGCAACCTTCCAATTACAAGACGAACTGCCAACTCTTTGAGCCACGATCATATATAAA
>VUQR01035169.1:72485-89616 GCA_015108515.1 Hemichromis elongatus | reverse complement strand
CACCAGTAGGCAACGGTCTTGCCCAAGGACACAACGACCGAGACTGTCGGAGCCGGGGCTCGAACCGGCAACCTTCCGATTACAAGACGAACTGCCAACTCTTTGAGCCATGATTGCCCCCATATTTAATATAAATATGTGAGATTATGTTTTAATAAAGTGGTCATTTATACATGTATGACTTTATTTTAGGTTCAGGTAGCTATAGAGAAATATGTTTGCGCACCATAATAATAAAAGATAATCGTTACTTGAAATATTAATGAAAAAAAAACAGTAAAAAATAAAATATGTTTAACTTTAATAATGGCATCACACTTGAAGAACCCAACCTGAGTACAAACTGAGTAAAAACTGGTTAAGGTGACATTCCACAAAGGAGGTGCTTTGAGGATTCTTCTTGTTAGGCATGATGTTTTTATTTGTGTGAAGCAAATCATAAGACTGTAGGTGAAACTGTCACATGCCAAAGAACTGGATTATCAAGCCTCTGGGCGTTTGATAAATGAATTAGCTGTATTAGTCAGGCAGCAAGCTAACATTAGGATTTTCCAACTGTTGTGGGGACATCAAAAATAAAACTGATCCACTGTGTCCTCAGATTCAGGGCATGCATAAAGACTCCTGTGTTTCCTCTTTTGCTGAACAACAGAAATGTAACTGTGCTTCTCTTGTGACTGGGACATTTTAGAGTGAGAGAAATGACTCAAAAAAGGGTGAAATGCACGGGTGCTCATACCTTTGTTTGAGGGCATATAAAATAGCATCAAGGTGGGCATGATGAAAATGTGATATAGAGAAGTCAAAGGAGAAAAGCATGGGCTTCAAATGAGACCTTTCACCTAGCTCAGCATCAGTGTTGTTTGTGGGAGAGAAAAACTCCCTTTAGCAAGAACTTTAGCTACATGTACTCACATGAAGAAAAGAGCTTTTTACACATATACACATTTTCAGACATCTGAACACAGCATAAAAGTTGTTACATTTATTACAACAAGTTACATTTACTGTTGTCTAATATACACAGTGTGTGAATTTGGACCTCTAGCCCTGCATCTATCGATATCGATGTGTAAGCAATGAGTAGTTTGTTAGATTGTTGCATAAGTGCAAACTAACGTAGAGCGCGTCTTTGACTTTGTGATTGTTTTCTGCAGTGAAATCAAAAGTATGACATGTAGCCTGCATGTGTCTTTCTTCAAAGATACAACTGATGTAACATGTAAAAAGTGAGTTGCACAGGTAAGTCGCCTGCTCAGCGGTACACTTACTGCTTGATTGATTTGGCTTTTCACTGGCTCACTCAAAAGTCCCTCAAAGACAAATGAGTCTCCGAATTTCTCTGCCTAAAAATCAGAAAAGACATAGATTTTATGGGCAAAAACCAACACCAGGATAATGAAAACCACTCACAGAAAAATATGGTTTGACTTTTAAATATTTTTAGCACCTCAGTCACGTATCCCGTGGCATGAACGAAGCTCTCAAACTGTTGGTTAGTGACTTCGTGGATGTCCATGGTGAAGGAATCCACATACACCAGTCTCTGGGGCCCCTCACCGTCTGGGGGGATGCCTGGGTTGTCTGTTCCCATCAGGAACTCCCCTCCAAAAATTTGTATCATCTGCATGGAACAAAAGCATTTTTTATTTACATATGCAAACAAACTGTGCTATAAACTAGAATGTAGACTCAGGATTATTAACTTAATAACTACAAGATCATAACAATCAATAAAGAACACAATAAAGCAGCGAAGAACTTTAATATATATATAAAAATATAAATTATTAGTCACCTATAAATAACAGAAATAATAGTAGAAATAAAAAATATGACAGCAGAGTGCCACAAACATGCAGCTTTAAGAGGGTAACCTACAGGAAATGAAGGCTAGGCTATCAAACGTCCTGCTTCTGCATTCAAGTCATATTTACAGCACATGGTGTTATGGTTTATTTAAACACAGAACTGAAATTAGCACATATGTGGACACAATTTTGCAACCCTTGGTTTGGGTGTTAATCGACAGATCTGTGTTGCAGCTGATTGGCTACAAGACCTTGCTTATGCATGGGAACCTCAGGAGGCCTAATAGTTCCAAGAAGGATTAGATTCGACTTTGGTAACTACTTTATGACATTTTGCACGTGTAACATTATCTCCACACTCTCACAAAATAGCGGTGTCCTTTCTGTAACAGGAGTAACAACATACCGGACTTTGTGTTTCCCGCTCATCGTCCTGCACCTTATCCATCCTTTCATTTTCTTCTTTGGAGTATTTGAGAGCTGGATCTGGAGCTGCTCTACCCTGATCCTCCTCCAAGGGGTCCACAGCTGGAGCGTCTCTACTCAGCTTATCACAGCCGCAGCTCGCCGCTCTTTTCGGGTCTGCAGATTCCTGCTCGACGCCACACGAACTCTGAAGACACGACACTTTGCTCACACATCCAAATATGAAAAATATGGTGAAATAACGCAACATTTTGATGTTTTGTTGGTTTGTTTTCTAGGGCACAGCTCAGGGTCCGTGCATGCTGTTGACACTGTTACTTCCGTAAAGTCACGTGGTCAGTCAGCTGGCTACAGTGTAACAAAACGTAACCCTTTCCTTCCCGAAGTGAACGTTTGCTGTGGACTAAATTCTGTTAATCCAAAACAAAAACAAAAACAAAAAAAACACATGCAAATTCTGATCACGGCTCGCAAATATAGCTACATTCTGTTGTGATTATGTGAATAAAATCGCTTATTTGAAATACACTTCAATTAGTTATTCGCCCCAAATCACACAGATTTTTGCCCTTTCTGTTTTTACATAAAAAAACAGACTTCTTCTCAGCCGTATAAATCTGGGCAGCGCAGTAGTAGGAGTGATAATCCAGCTCAGATTTTCTTAGCGGTAGGATGGGGCGACGTGGACATCATTTCCCAGCTATCAACACTACGGCCGCTTGAGAAGAAGTGGAAGTGAGCCAGGCAGTTCAACCAGCCAGTGCCTGCCTGCCTCAGTGAGCGCAAGCTGCGGGAGCACCGAGAGGCGCGGAAAGGTGTCCGAGCTGTTAAAAAACTGGATTATTACAGTCGCTGACGCCTGGAAATCACCCTCCGGCCCGGTGGAGACAAGAACCGCAGTCATGTTGTCTTAGCTGGCCCAGAGAAAGCTAAATATCCGAGCACAGCCGAGGTAAAGTTGAGAGCATAACTTGAGCAGTTTGCCATCCTCCTCCTTTCAAATCTCTATCTTCTCGCAGCGGAGAAGGAAAAAGAAGGATTTAGTTCTCCTTAAATGGTTAAAAAACACCCAGATCTCAAAAGCGGTGCTTTTTAACGAATAATATATTTTTTAAAAAAGCCCAACAAGATTGTGTCACGGTTGGATGGCTCTTGCACCGATAATAATTTAAGGCTGCTGTGAAGCAATGTGATAGTGAGCCGCGATTACAATGCTAACGCTGGATGTGCTTTCTCAAGTTTCGCTGGCGCTTCGGTGCTTAGAGGAAAAAGGTCCGAGCTTTTGCTGTGTGATCGCTGACCATTTGGTCGGGCTTGCAACAGACGGCGGTCGGAAAGCCACCAGAATAACTTGTTATGGGGCTTTATCGACCTCACTGAGAGGCAGTGCTTAAAAAAAGAAAAGAAAAACACACGGGCAGATAACCTGAGTGGAGGGGATCTGCATTACTCTCTATCAGCTTTTAGTGGCCATGACCTGTTGCAGGTGCATAAACCTTGCTGGCAGCTGCTGCTCAGAACATATAAAGCGCAGCACAACACCAGCGGGGTACATCTAATAGACATTTTCTCTTCCTCTCGATTCTATGCAAATCCTTACAGTCAGACAGTTGTGTTAGTGTAGCCTCCACCTGCAAGGGAACCCGCTCTCTCAAATCTGCTACTAACTTGGAACTATTAATTTGCATATGGATACTGAATACGCACGATGGTATGTGTCCATGACACGCATGTTATATTAAATTATCTAATAATGTCCATATTTTCTCCCCATTTTTCCTATACAGGTGCTCCCTTGTGTGTGCGCCAAACATGTCGGACAAAATGTCCAGTTTCCTACACATTGGGGACATCTGCTCCCTGTATGCAGAGGGATCAACCAATGGTTTCATCAGCACCCTAGGGTATGTCCCTGAGCCTGTGTGGAGGGCCCACTTCACACTTTTCTTAAAAAAAAACCAGTCATGACACTGACAGTGTTTGGAAGGGAGGAAATCACACTCGTAGTAGCAACTGTTAACCATTTTGATGACAAAGTTAAGAACAAACACATTCCTTCTCCTTAGTCCGATGCTTGGGTTTGCTTACACGGGTCATCATGTGGACCCAGAATGGGATTAACTAGTTAATGTAATTTTGTGCAAAAAAATGCAACAAATATGCAAATAATGATAAAGTTTGCAGCAGGCCTGGGTTAGAAGGGTAAAGTTAGAAGATAATAAATGGTCTGGTGGTACTGCTAGCAAGCCACTCATTTGCCCACACAGTCACAGCATTAATGTATTTTTTTCTCCATCAACTCGCTTCACTTTTTAAATGTGTATTTTTGATATTGTCTATCTGTGGGGATTACTTCTACTGACTTACTGCTTGAAATACTGGCCTTGAGATATGACAGAAATATCCCAAGTGCAGTAAGATTCACTTGTGCTGCTTTTAACCTCTCCCCTTTCTTCTGAATGTAAACAAAGCAGCAAGAGAAAGTTTGCATTAATGTTTTTGCTGGTATAAACCACCAGGAAATTACAAGACGGTGAACCAATGCATTTAGCATTAGTGATGGTATCAGGGCTATCTGCTCAGTGTCCTGGACCTCCCCTCCCGGCTCATGAAAAATGGAATGACCCACAGCGAAGACTGAGTCACTATAGAGACATTGTGGCCTTTCTGGAGTTCATGTGCTTCCCACATAGACACACACACACACACACACACGCTAGCACATGTATTTAGAAAATTGTCATGACAGTTTTGGCCAGAAGCCATCCTCTCCACGCATAAACACCAACTCAGCAGCATTCTCCAGATCAACTTAGCCCTTAGAGTAGGACACCATACTGAGAAAATTCTGTACACATTAACACGTTTTCTTCACCCAAATAGCAGTCCAAGTCAGCAGCTGCAGACGGGAGGGGGGTTATATGAGCAAAGGAAAGGCTACACTTTTCTTTTTCTGTTTCTTTTCTTTTTTTGAAAATGCTGCTGTGTGCAGTGATTATTTAGCAGGACCCGTCCAGTTTGTGCAGAGGTGTAACTATTAAACTCGTGTTAATAACTGACTACTGTCAAATGGATGTTGCGTAAAGCAGCGACACACGCTCATACTACCCACAGGTAGGTGACAAATTAAAGACCCCCCCCCCCACACACACACATACATCCTAAATACAGTAAGAAGTTTTAACAGATTAACTTCAGCGGAGCTTAGCATTGATTCAGCACCATGTTTCTACAAGATACTCCCTCATTTTGTGTTTTGACAACTGACTAACGTGTTGGTCCAAAGGCTAATGCTGGTATTAAATTAGGTTTACATCTGGTGACTGCAAAGGTCGGCGCATGTGATTCATGTTACTGTCAGCAATAACTTTGTGTTGATTTGCAGTCAGTATTCCTTCCAAGGAGTTGGGGAGATTAGAGCGTCCACGGTATAATGTGGAGGTGAAAAGTCTGAGTTTTGCCTTTAATTTGTCACTCTGCTGTTATTTGTCCTAACACGCACAGATGTTTTCGCCCTTTGTAGTCAGTCTTGTTCCTCGAGATGTGCAGGCTGATGGGACAGTGAGATCTGTTTGGGCAACATCAGGCGTTCTTCTGGAGAAGGCTAAAAGTGGATGTGGGATTTGGCCTGCGTCCAGACAAGTGTTATTCTAAGCCAGTGAAAGCTAAATTTGTCACCAGAAATTCTTGTCTGGCCACTGGTCATTTAATGCAGAATATTTCCTTATTTTGTGGAAGGGGAGGCTAAAACATGCTGCAACTATGTAAAGCTCCCCAGATAATTCATGAAACAAAAGTTTTGCACACACACGCGCGCTCCCACATGGAGACGCGTGCACATGCTTTTGTTGGAAATACTTTTTTGCCTGAGTCTCTGTTTAGCACACACACACACACACAGTAAGCTTAAACACAAACCCACAGGAATGATGAATTACAGTGACGCTGATATCCAAGAACAATGGCAATCTTAGTACATTTGCAGAAATGTTGACCAGTTATGCTGAGCTGTAGTTCTGAAAATGTGCTGTTGATCAATTTGTCTTTCTCAGTATTATGAACCCTTCATTCCTCCTGGCCTTTTAAATGTTCCAATCATTGCTGTCCTGTAAAATTATTAAAAACAATTTACTGATGCAGTGTTTTTGAAATGAGAGCGCAACTGGTACTTTAAAAAAATTAAGTTGGGTACCAACTGATCGATTGTGCGCTCTAGAAATATCATAATGGCCTATTTGCAGGTAATTTGATTTTTGTTAAAATGTTCCGAAATTCAGCTCACTATAATTGAAGAATAAGAAAATTATTACATACGTGAACTGAACTATTCCTCGTTGCTGTGGTTGTTATTCTTGCTGCTTTGCCAGTTTTGTCATGGTAACTTGGGATATGATCTTATTACATGTAAAGCACTCACATGTGTTATGTGTCCGTATGTACAGCCTGGTGGATGACCGCTGCGTCGTCCAGCCTGACGCTGGGGACCTCAACAACCCGCCGAAGAAGTTCAGAGGTAAGAGGAGCAAATTAATCTCCCCTCTTCCTCGTGACACTCCTCCTCATAGCACTAACTGCTGTCTGTTTATACTGTGGAGCGTGTAAGACCTGCTGCTGAATGTGTTTTGCTGTGTTTCTTTGGTGACAGCCACAATATCTCAATATCTCAGCCCGCTGGACTTCAAACAGGCCTGCCTTTGTCATTGTTAACTGTTTGTGTGTGTTATGCATCCATGTATGCATTTATTAGCCGTGTGCCCTCGCGTGGAGGTAGAGGCACATGGAGAGTCGTCTCTGCTGCTGATTTGTTGAAAAAACCCCCCCAAAAAACACCCACTTGAGAATCTCTTTTCTAAATAAAAACCCTTCAGCTGTGCCTTTGCGTGAATTTGCTATTATTAGTTCTCATACAGGAAGTAGAACTCATGACCTACAGTTCTCAGGCTAGAGGTTTATGTCCCTTGGGAGAGAGCTGGCTAAACATTGTACACAGAATATGATTGAGGGCCTGTGCAGTCACAGGCACTGCTACACATTTAAAAGAAAAGTGTACATTAGCTTGCTGCTGCTGAATGAAAAAAACAGCTGTAATACAGCTAGACTGTTGGTAGAGCATCAACCACAGATACAGATTTTTATTTGAATTTATTTATTTTTTTAAAGAGAGAAATGTAGTCTTCCTTGCTTCCTTGTTTTCTTTGGCAATTCAAAGTAATTTTATTGGTCTATTCTATAAAAGCCTAAAAAAATAGAGCGTATTACAGCCTTTAAGCATTGTACTTTTTGAGTACATAAGACATGCGAGTACTTATCCATTTGAATTATTATACTCTTATTACATTAAGAGTGTATAACACAGATGCATTTGCAGCTGTAAAAATGAGGCTGAGCACTGTCTTGGGGATCATAAAACATCTAAATAACACATTCATTAAATCGAATACTCGTGTAATTATAACCAGATCCACCTGTTCTTTAACAATGGAGCAGTGATACCGATAAGTCTATTAACTTAGAAAGTATCAGCGTTTGACATGTTTTCTTCCTGGGCTTGATTTCAGCTGTTGTGTTGCTTTTAGTCTTAATTACGGTACTGTGCAAAAATCTTGAATCACCCCTCCTTTCATTATATTTTGTTTCCAAGAAGCCAGGCTTGCAAATTTTAAAAATTGTCGAGCGATACTTCTCCAGGCTTTCTGAACGTCTTTCAGTGTTTTTCTTTGGAAATTGGCAGCTTATTTCAGTTCAGCTCCATCCAGTAATCTGGCAGATGCAGAGCATAGTTTTCTTCTGCACAGTGTTAATCAATATCATATTGGCCTTCAGCTTCCAACATTGTTACTTTTTCACATTTCAGTTTGTGTTTTACAGTGTTTTATGTATTATTTATTTTTGAATATGAATTGTTTATATATTATGCCTGCTTGAGTGTTTATGTATATATTTCTGTTGGGAGTTTTTGTTTGTGTAAATGTCTTTCATTATATAAATGACCTTCTTAACCTTTTAACTTGTTTCTTAAACCACTTAACACTAACCAAGCATGAAAAGACACCTAACACAAGGGATGAAGTACTGATGAGTCCACACATAACAGACAATTTAGCAAATAACCAATTTTAAATTGTATCTTCAGGCACTTTATTAGCAGTCTGTTGCAAAAATATATATATATTTTAAATGTTTTTTCAGTTCAATCTATGAAAAATATTAAATATTATATAGCATTAAAAAACATGTCTTGGCTTGTTGTACTGTGTGTCCTTAAAAAATTGATGAAACTGGACAAGTGGAGGACAAAAGAAGAAGTGGCAGGTCTAATGATAAGAATCTAAAAGTATGTTCTGATGAAAAGAAAAAGGAAAATACATTTCCAGTTAAGACCTGATCTGAAAGATGCATCTGGCTCCTCATTTGATACATCTACTGTTAAATGAAGCCTTATAGGACTGAAAATCAGTAGAAACAGGAGTGATGCTTCCAAACTTGACAAATTGATATAAGCATATATCCAGGAGGTCAGGAGAGACGTACGACACTGATCGTCTACATTCATGTGTAAAACATGATGGAGGCTCTGTCGTGGTTTGGATCTCGTCAAAACTGATGGAAATTATGAACGCAGAAAAGGTTGGTCAGATTTTATTCCACCATACAAAAACCACGTATAAGGACTCTAACTGGCAGAGGCTTCATTTTATTTTGGGCTTCAATGGTCCCAAGCAAAATCCTAATCCAGTCTTGGATTGGCTCCCCACCATGCTCTGTCATGTTATGTGGCTTACCACTTTGTGGCTGGGTTTCTTTCATTCCCCATCACTTCCACTCTGTTATAACACCACTAACACCTGAGTGTGGAATATTTGGTAGTGAGGAAATTTCATGACTGGACTTTTTGCACAAGTGGCATCCTATCATGGAATCACGCTGGACTTAACTGAATGCGACCTATTTTTTTCGCAAATGTTTGTAAATGCAGTCTGCATGCCTAGGTGATTGATTTTATACACCTGTGGCCATGGACGTGATTGAAACACCTGAAGTCAATGATGTGGAATGGTGAGTGAATACTTTTGGCAATATGCAGTAGCATATAGACCTTTTGCGTCTTACTGGAGTTGGTAACTCCTTCACTGTGTCAGCTGGTCTTGATCAGAAGAGGCCTTAATACCAGTGTGAGGGCATTCTGGGTGTCTGCTAGAGGAGAAAAGGGTGTTATTAATGGATATGGACAAAGCCACCTGGAGGAGGTTCCAGTAAAACCATACATAGAAAATTCTTTAAAGGTTAGTTTACTCAAAATGTAGAGTACTACTTAACCTGTACAAATACTATGATGCTTTTGGTTCTGGTAGAGTTCAAAATGTGACAAAGTAACTGTGATAAAAGGGATGATATAATGGACTTGGAGCCTGTAAAATTTAAAATAGCAGCCCTATGACATTTCTTGGATCGTAAGCGAAGGTATGCTAATAAGCAGACATGTCCTTATACAGGCAGGTAGGATGCAATGAAAAGAAGCCTGGAGGATATAAAATGCAGTAAACATCGGGGTATCTCAGGCCTGCGCATTTCAAGTTTGACCATAATAATCTGTTTGAAATTTTAAAGCTTCATTAAAGTGCAGTTCCTGTAGTACCTCTTTGAAATGACCCTGGATCTTTTGGCTTCAGGATTTTGTGAATGGTTTCGCAGAGATGTGTTTAACTAGTCTGTTTCTGTAAGGAGCCAAATAGGAAAGAGGTAGTGCACTTTATCTGCTATAACATGTGCAATATGTGTCCCATATGCATTATTGGTATAACATATATACTGTAAAGTGAAAAGAAATGGGGCGTTTCACAGCAGAGACTTTAAGATGTCAAAGGAAGAAAAGGCGCCAGTGTTTTTAAACGCTACTAACAATGTCTCTGTTGTATGTAAGTGTCCCTTTTAAGTCATGTCAATGTGACAGTGAACCAGGATTAAAAAGAAACTAGCGACTACATGGAATGTGTTCATCGTTCATTTTATTATTGACACCTTTTATGTGGTGAAAATTTACTTTTCGAGCGTGGGGGGGAAAAAAACAATCTTAAAAGTTAAAAATCTGACAGCTGCTAAACTCGGTCAAGAAATGTGTTCACAATACGTGCCTTCATTGTTTGTTATGAAACGAGCCCCTCCCTCGAGGAGTTACACAGCTGGAAAGAGACCCAGCTATGTAGTGATAATCCCGCTAAGTGGACACTAAGGCCAGATGAGCCATGTCCACTCTGTGATACGGTCACTGCTGAGGTATGCTTAACATTTCCTCCTAATGTAAACATGAGCACTCTCCACACAATTTATAGTCCCACTCGTGAAGCCTTTGTCCATAGGCGTAGACATCAGCCTTTTCTTTGCACTTCACCTTTACAGTATTTCAGATACCTTTACACACATACACACACACACACACACTTCTAAGGCTGAGACTGCTTTGTTTCATTCCAGTCACTATGATTTAAGGCTGTCTTGCACAACCAGACAGACCAGTTGCTTTTATTGAAGTTACTACATGTGGAAGAAAGCTGGGTTGTTTAAAAATGCACTCCTCTTTCAAATCTGTTGCAACTTTCACTTTGAGTTGTTGCAAAACTGTCAGAACTGTCACTTTTTCTTCTGGTTAAAAGTGAAAATGCATATTTCATGCTGACACAGTATGTAAAGGGCCTTATCTAAATCATTGATGGGGAAAACTTGACCTACTGGCAGATAGTTTTAATCTGTGTCTGTAGAAACCTTGTCTTTCTAGCTGAGTTAGGCAGCCTGTATTTAGGTACTGTTCGGTGACTCTGACATATTAGGAGTCATTTGGGTCAGTTTTAACTTTTGCTGTTTTTGAGTTCAATATAAATGAACCAGTAACTGTTTCTTATATATTTTATGCACCTATAATTGCATTTAAGTGTTGTCAGCAGTTAGCATTTCATAGATTTGGAGCCAAGGGGATAAATATTGGCTTTTAATAATAAAATACTTTGGTTTACACCCAAAACCACCCATGTAATGATAGTGTGTTGACATGACAACTAAGGCAGTAAACAAACATTACATTTTATTTACAGTATATAAGCACTTTTCTGAAAAAAAACAAATGCTTGACAAAAGAAATGTAAAAAAAATGGGGACTCTCTCTACATGTAAACATGGCACACTTTAGCTTTGTCACTCTGGGACTGCCATCATCACGCTGGCCTTTATTTCTCCTAAGAGCCAAAGCTGCCTCTTGACTCGACTTGTACCAACCAATCAGACCTCACGTAAACAGCTGAAATCAAAAAAATCAAAATTTAGTTTTGAGCTGTGGGTATTCATAACACTCTTCTGTTTTTAGCTTTGAATAGACCTTTATGTACCACTCTAAAACAAAAAAAAGTCAATAATAAGCCCCATGCAGTGCATTTGCATTTATCTATATTTTAAAGAGAATGTGTGAAACGCTGTATAACAATAACAGAATGGTCATAGTTTGTATAAAAGGTAGTCCTTAAATACTTGATAAATATAATGTCTCAATCAAACCATTTTTTTTTCTTCTTTCTGAATTTTGAATGGATTTGATTTATTTGCCTGTTTATGAGCGCAGTGAAATGATGCTTATCGGTTTGTTTGTTTGTTTTTTAACCACACTTATTCTGGTATTCTGGTCTTAGTCTAAAGTGCTTTGAGAGTGAGACTCGAAATGTGCGATCTAACTGCTGGTCCATTTTTAGAATAGTTTTAAGTATATAAGGAAACATTGGTTTGAGAAACGTGAAACAAACACTAGAAAGGACCGTGTGTTAAAGCATCCGCTCCGTTAACAAAACAGGTCTCTGAACAACTTGTTTGTTGTACTCGGGCATTTTCACTGCTTAACTAGTAGCATGTGAAGGCCTTTACACTGGACAGTGTCT
The DNA here is from genome assembly GCA_015108515.1 of Hemichromis elongatus. Lineage (NCBI taxonomy): Eukaryota > Metazoa > Chordata > Actinopteri > Cichliformes > Cichlidae > Hemichromis > Hemichromis elongatus. The sequence goes on along the minus strand of VUQR01035169.1, from coordinate 77,462 downwards.
TTTTGTCCTGGCTTCAGATGTCACCAACTCCTGCCTATCACAAATTGTGCCTTGGTTTACCTGAAATAACATTTAAATAGACTCAATTATACTTGAAGTGCCAGCTCCTTACCGCCACTTGTCTATTGTCAGGCTGAGCCACTGATGCTGTTACAGACGGACTGCAGAAAAACGCTGGGTGGCTCATCTGCGATAAACACTAGAAACGCGCCTGTCTTTATTCCCCCCTTCCCCTGCTAACAATTGCACAAATTCCTCTCCTTGCCTATTGAGATGAGAGGTCTTGCAGGAAACGATGAAGGGAAGCTGTTGTCAGTAGATCCATTTACTGTCTCAGATGCACTACAAGTGCTTCCTCTATAATACCTCCAACAGGATAAGAGACTAGCATTGAATAGCACTTTATACAAGCCAGATCATTGGGGATGCTTCAGATTTAGCAGAGAATAGAAAAAGTGTAATGCAATATGTGTCCCCAGTTCCTGCGTTTTCTATTTACTGCAGGAAATGGTATTTATGATACTACTACTTCTTTGTAAATTCTTCGGCGTAGTTTTTTTTTTTTTATCCAATGCTGTGCTCAGTCGCTTTTAGGGCAGAGTAGCAGATGGTTAAGAGGAGATAAAGGGAACAATTTGAATTTCCACTTTTTTTTTTCCGGCTACGGCGAAGTGTGCAACTTTATGTTGTCATTCAGTTGAATGAGAAGCCGTTGTACCTTTTATCGTGCTGTCCATGTACGGTGGCAGTTCTGCGCTGTAATAAAACTTTCAATCATCTCTGTGTGCTTTGCAGCCTCCCTTGGAGTTTCTTCAGTGGCTGCACAGCTTCAAGCATCGTCCTTTTGATTCTGTTTAAACTGCTGAAGTTTGTCAGCGTCTAAAAGACTTTCTCATAACCTTGTCTTTTAAAACAGTCGGATATGAGCTGGTGTTAGTGAAATCAAACCAGCACAGATTAACAATAATTTCATTCACCTACTTAATTAGCAGATACAATATGCCTGATGTATGAAGTAAAAGGTTTTCCATGATGTCTCCCATTTACTGTCAGTGAATGTCTTCTTATAGTCAGTTTTTTGCCTCACTTTGACTTTCAGACTGTTGTCACATTAGATGGTGGTGGTGATACTTTAAAAAGACGCCTGAATTTGCAACGTTTATGGAAAGTGGTGGATGTTTTATGCTATTTGCTAAGTCACATATGCATGTGTTAGACTATAAACAGAGAACAAGTGAGCCGCGAGTGTCAAAGGCACTGTAACAATCTAACACCATCTTCAGCTGTGAGTCAACGAATCACTCAGCACCGTGTGTGGGAGAGACGGAGGAAGACGACTTTGAATAACTATGAATATATACGTGAATTTGAACCACGTCTTAAAGCTGCTTTCATATTTTGCGGAATTACCCTTTTCAGCACACTGACAGTAGATCATTCATGCATAACTTACTCTATGTCACCGTGGCTGTGCCTGAGCAAGCACAGGGCACTGGCCACAGAGTTTCCTCAGCCTATCAGGTCAGCTTTTTTAAACGACTTCTGACAAACTGATTTTTATTGGGTAGCTTTCTCTTTCTCTTTTCCCCATCGTTAGTTCACATCTATTTGTGTGTGTGTGTGTGTGTGTGTGTGGAAGTGCAATTATAGGAATGATGCTGGAATATGTATACTTATCTTTAAAGTGTTACTTTCAATCAAATTGTGAACCAATTTGAAACTGTTGTGAAAAGTGCTCTACAAAGTTATTAGTATTATTAGTTACTGGACATCCTATAAAATAATGAAAAAATATGTATATATTAAAAATCTAGTGCTTCTTCCGCATTGACTTCAGATTTCTGTCATATGACTTAAGATGGGCTTTTAGCCTTTTTAGTTGTTTTATCACGTACCCGCCTTATTGCTAAACAATCGTAGGTCAGCATTTGTAAGTATATACAGGGTGGCCAGAATCAAAGGCAGATTTATTTCTGAGCTCAATTGTGTACTTAGGTGCTAAAGAAAGAAATCTGTGACCCTGGAAGAAATTCTCACCTGTCTCGATTAAATAGCACGTTTCCCCTCACAGCTGGCTGTGATGCAAGGTAAATGTCCATTAGCTGATCATCTATCTGTCACATGCACCAAATATTTTCCATGGGGTGCTGCGTGTGAAACAGGCTGTGTGAAATATGTATTCAGTTTCATTTATGTTTACAAGTTGAAGCCACATTCATTATTGTGCGATTTGATTTATGTGGAACACATAAATGAATACTGATTATATCTAAAAGCTGAGTTTTCTCTACTTTGTTGACCTTTCTGTGCTCTATTTTACATTCTTTCATTCTCTTCTGGCCTTTCTCATTTCTCTTTCACTTCCTTTTTTCTTTGTTTTTCTAACCATATTTTGGGCCAAGAAGTAAACCATATTTGATGAGGAGGGGCTAAGGGAGGCCCGAGGACAATTTAGGAGACACAGACGGAGACATCAACTCCGAGGGAACGAGTTCTGTGTGAAATGGTTGGAGGAATTCAGAAAGGAGAAGGAGAGATGACAGAATATAGAGCTGGGGAGTCTCCACCCTCCTTTCTCTCTTTCAGTCATCCCACTCCCCTTCTTGGCCGGCCTTATTTGGTCATGTTACTGCAACTAGAGCTGAAGAAGAGAGAGAATGGAGAAAGGATGGACACATTGCTCCCTTTTCCTCCTCTTTTCATCCTCTTAGAAAAGAAAGCTGTGGTGTGATGAGAGGTGAAGTCAGAGGAAAGCCAGGACTCGCAGGGAGGAGTCACTGTTGAATTGTAGTTTAACTCGGCAGGGAAAGCGGCTATAACTCTGCAGCAAAAGGCTTTATCAGTACTTATCCTGTGGAAGTCTCTGAGGGATTCAGTTGTAGTTGCTGTAGAGTTTGTTACAAAAGAGGAAGTCTCCCAGGACAGAAGAGGAACTCTGTTAAAACTGCATCCACATGCAAATAAAAAAAACACTAGTTTCCCTGCAGACCGGTTTTAGCAGTACCTATGCAAATGAGCAGCAAAATCAGGGACTCCTGATGACAGCTGCAAATCATCGTTGCTACAGTTACAAACTATGAGTGAGCACAACTTGTTGTGTTGCTGGATCACATTGCAGATGCATAGGTGCTTGTTTGTGTGTGGTGTTACTTATCCTAGTCCAAACAAAGCTTATAACCATACCTCACTATGATCATACGTCTGGTAAGCACACACAACAAACACATGCCGTCTTGTCTGTGATGACTGCTCCGTGAAGCAGACAAAGACCTTTGATCTCCCTGCAGGCAAATTTTTAATTTTACTTTGAAGTGCAGGAACACACATGCATGGATCTTTTTTTTTTATGGAGAACTGAAAAAAAATAATGTGTGCTTAAATGTTTTGGTTATTTAATGTTTGAGCGCATAACTTAAAATGACAAAAAGGTCTAATTTATTTGGATGAGCGTCATTAATAATCTGTACTGTGGTTTTTTTTTTGCTGCTCACGCTGTTGGTTTGTGCTGAGCTGAGGCTGTTACCCATCTACCACACACCGCCGACCCTTCCAGGCTTTACTCCCAGTACATTAATATATATTGTACACGTTGTTTGATTTTAACATATTTACCATCGTTAGCTATAATCAGTGTGTGCAACAGAAACCCTTTTTAAAAATTTGCTCTCTCTCTCTGTCTCTCTCTCTCTGTCTGAGTGTGTGTGCATGTTTACTGACATGTTTTTGGATCCAGCTTTTCAGCTAAAGCTAATGATTTCTGTCTCTGTGCAGACTGTCTGTTTAGACTGTGTCCCATGAACCGCTACTCAGCCCAGAAGCAGTTCTGGAAAGCGGCGAAACCTGGAGGGAACACCGATTCAGTACTGCTTAACAAGTTGCATGTAAGTGAAGTGAACCTCCCAGCAGTAGCTACAGACCACTGCACTTAACACACACGTTCCCAAAGCTCATGAGATAAAAGATTAAAGTTAGAGTTGGATTTTTCAGAAATGACTTTTTAAAAACTTTTTGGGTTTAAATGGTCCTGATGATGTCTAGACACTGATTGCGTGCACTCTATGTCACAGTTTAAGGTGGGTTTTAAAGGTTTTGCAGGTATTTTTCAGTTTTGCAGGTAAAGTCCTTTTATAGACTTTTCTCTACTACTGTCCTACCTTTCCACCCTCTTACATTTTCCTTTCCCTTATTCTGCTGCAATACATTACCATTTAAAGCAATCTGCAATCTGACTACACAGTCATAAACTGGAAGATTGCGATCGTGCCTGCGTTTCCATGGAAATGTGAGCCTGAGCCTCTCTGCTGCGTACATTTTTGACTAAGAACTTTGTTAATAATGCGGCGCCTTGTTAACGGCTAACTAACATGATTGTGTGGTGGCAGTGATTTATCTTGCAGTAGCTGTTAGACACGGGTTTGTTTTGTTTTTTTTCTCTCTCATCTCTCTTTTGTTTCTCAGAGTGCGGCCGATTTGGAGAAGAAGCAGAACGACTCTGAAAACAAAAAGCTTCTTGGAACAGTGATTCAGTATGGAAATGTCATTCAGGTGTGTTCCTGGGAAATGGCTGTTTGTGAGCTGGTCACACAAACTTTGATGTAGCTAACACTTAGTTTGCATTCAACTGACATTAGTCATCATGGGCAGAAGTAAACTGATTAAAGAGAAATTATTAAAACAGTTATAAAAACAACAATTAAAGAGTCCCATTTCAGTAGTTAGATGCACATATCTCTGTCATTGTTTTTTTAAATTAGGTATATGTTACATTGTGCTCACATTTGTCAACTCAGTTGTATTTGTTCTATATGTGATGTTGTGTACACGATATTTTTGTCTCTCTATTTTTTGATGGTTGTTAAAGATATTTAACAGTGCTCCAAGGGGAGGCTCAGAGTGGAAGGGTGTCGTCTCTTTGTTAATTGGCATTTAAATCTGTGTTCTTTTATTTTTACCGATGGTGTCAAATATATTCATATT
>VUQR01035169.1:54221-72465 GCA_015108515.1 Hemichromis elongatus | reverse complement strand
TTAGTTTGCATTCAACTGACATTAGTCATCATGGGCAGAAGTAAACTGATTAAAGAGAAATTATTAAAACAATTATAAAAACAACAATTAAGAGTCCCATTTCAGTAGTTAGATGCTCAGAGTGGAAGGGTGTCGTCTCTTTGTTAATTGGCATTTAAATCTGTGTTCTTTTATTTTTACCGATGGTGTCAAATATATTCATATTCTGCTGTTTTAACCTTGAATTTTGCCTTAGCTAGAATTCGATTAGAGCGCGTTTCAGAGTATTTTTACTACATGAAAATAAAGACTGCTTAACCTTCAGGAAAAAATAAAATGTTTATTCAAGTGGTGATCAACCTTAAACAACAAATTCTGCATACAAACATTTAGCCTGTTTATTGGTTTAACAGTTTATATGTCAATCTTTAAAATATCTGGAAATTCAAAATTTTAACCCTAGAATATTATTGGAGAATATTAAATTTTCCTTTTTATGTTGCAGATAAATTTTTTGTATGTTTTCCAAAAAGAAACATAAGAAAAACGCATAACTTAGCTTAACATTGAATTTAGGAACATTTTCTTTGCTTATACTGGCACTTGTCATAAAACGTATAACGCATATTAAAGCAAAATTTTGCTGTCATTCTATATTTTTTCTGCTATCTGCTTTAATTTATATCACTTGCACTAGTTTTACAGAAACAGTTCGTATGCTCATAAATGGTGCCACAATTTTTTATGCCACAGATTTCACAAATTTCTAGAAATCTTATATAAACTCTGTATATCTAAATCTCTCAATATTTAGCAAAACTATTCAACCACTTAATGTGTGAGTTTCATCAGCTTGCCAATGTTAGTTTCAATGTTATGACCGCTGGTTTAGGAGTAGATAAAAGTGGAAAAAACTACATTTCCTGAATTCCAGAAGAACACTGAAGTTTGAAAAGCTCCAGGCCTCTGCTGATTAGTCAGATGTAATTATATCGCTATCTGTCACACAGCCTGATCTTTGCTGATTGCCTGGAAGAAATCCATGTGTTTCTACAGCCGGGCAGATGGGCATAGGGTCAGTTTTGATGTCCAGTTTAAGTTACCAAATATGGTTCTTTGCCTGATAAATGGAAATAGTAGGTTAATAAGACTGAAGTAGGTATTATGGCGAACTGAAATTAAACTTAAACACTAAAAAAAAACAAGATTTTTTCGAATTTACAGAAGGAGCTGAAGTTTGGTAAAACTACAGTGTTGTACTGCAAATAGCCCTAAACTGAAATGAGCAAATCCAATCTGCACAGTAAATGAAACTAAACTGAATTGAAAGCAAAAAAACTAACCTTAAAAAAAATTATCTTTAACAAAACAGACAAATTAATGACATAATAAGGTCTGCATTTCAACGTTATTATTTAAACATCAGTCACTCTCGGGAGCGCCTTGATTACAGGCTGATGTCCATCAGACACGCTTCCCTTCTCACAGCAGATTTCAGCCTCTGATTTGTCTGCCATGAATTTTAACTTCTTGAACGTTGATTCTGCTCAGCTCCTCCACCTGAAGAGCAACAAATATCTGACCGTGAACAAACGACTGCCGGCACTGCTGGAGAAAAACGCCATGAGGGTGATGCTGGACACTGCTGGAAACGAGGGCTCCTGGTTCTACATACAGCCCTTCTATAAACTCCGCTCCATTGGGGACAGTGTGAGTCGTTGCGTAGATAAGATAAGATTTTTAATGCTGTATTTTTTTCAGGTATCACTGTAGAAAGTGATGTAGTATATTAGTATGGTGTGAGTAGGAGATTGAGGCGTTTCATGGCTAACAGAATATTAATCTACAAGTACTGAATATTATTCTCAGAGCCGAGCAAAAATGTTCACCTTATTGTAAGTTTTCATTTTTCCATTTTAAACTTTTGGCCAGATTTATCGTAGGTTTCTAAGATGTTGTATTACAGGTCTGTGGGGAAGATATAACAGACACTTTTTTCCATTTTTTATTTATACATCGATTTATTATTTGAAAGATTAATTGGTAATGCTATGTTATATTTGGAGCCCTGTTTTGGGCCTTTAAGAGGCAGGTTTTCTTTACCCTCCTTAGCTTTACTCTCAGGCATCTGTTTGATCACATCCCTGAACAGAATTCAGCTCGCGCCCACTTTCCCTGATCACAAAGCTCTTTTTGGCAACAGCTCTTCTGTCCTACGGCAGGAAGTAGTAGGCTGCTGTCCAAGGACAAAATGAACTACTGTGGAGTCCAGGCTTCCCTGTTAAGCTCCTCTCAAATTAGACGTGGCATTAAGCCTAAGGAGGAGGTCACGAACAAAACGATAATTGGAGTCACTCTCAACCTGCCAAGAATAGACGGTGACAGTGGCGTATAAATGGACGGTGATCCTCTCTGACCACTGCCTGTGTCCACGTCACTCGCGGATGTTTAAGTCATGTGACACATTTTAAGAAAAACTTTAGATTGACTGAATTTGTTCCATTGTGGATGATGATGGGTGACTGCTTTGATGAAACAATGTGGTCCCGATAACTTTTTAACCTCCTTAAAGTCTAAGAGTCACGAATTTTACAAAGCAGCAAGTACACGTACAGTTATGGAAGTGCCAAGAATCAAATGAAAGATGAGGGATGTCAATAAAATGTAAAACGACGCAGAATTTGAAAATAAATCCTTTTAAAGCTGTAAAAGATAAAAGAAATAGAACAATGAACCTGCACAATTGTAGGTAAGCCAGCGTGAGAATTAAGTCTTCTTAAGTTTTTTGTGAATTTTGTTTTCTTTGTGTGATTGCAGGTGGTGATCGGGGACAAAGTGGTCCTGAACCCAGTAAATGCTGGTCAGCCGCTTCATGCCAGCACACACCAGCTCGTGGATAATCCAGGATGCAATGAGGTTTGGGGGATTATAGCTTTTTCCTGCTTGGCTGACAACTGGCTGTTGTTAAACTGCAGGCTTCCTCCTCTGGTGTCCTCCTTAGATTCAGCGAAATCAAACAAAAGGCTAAGACTAACAATACGCTGGCAGAGTTGTCCTGTTTGTCTGCTCTGTGTTACTAAGCAACATTATTTTCATTCATTTATCAAAGGACATTAAATAGAAACAAGGAATAAGCTAGTTTCAGAGCAGTAATGCTTCTTTTTTTTTAATTTTGAAAAACGGAGGCAAAATCTTTTATTTCTCACTGATGAATGCAAGTGGTTCAAACATGTGTGAAGTGTTAACAATGAAAAGATAAATCGTGGATGTTACTGGCATCAAACAGAATCAAAAGGAGCAACCAGAGGAATAAAGTTCAGTTCTGTATTTGACATGTTGTATTAGTGAGTTTCATGTCCTATTTACAGAAGTATGTTTACAAGACAGTTAAAACAGGTTTTTTAAATATCCGTTTCTTTGGCGTACAATTAAGGGCAGCATGTGCACACTATTAACTGAATTACAAGTACTGATTCTGGCAACACATGCCAACGTATGCACAATACATTTAGGTATTATCTTTAAATAGGATTGGTCTCCTTTCTGAAAGCTCTGGTGTCACTACATGATGCTACAACTCACATTCCTCTGATTGTTTGTTTTTCAGGTGAATTCAGTCAACTGTAACACCAGCTGGAAGATTGTCTTGTTTATGAAATGGAGCGACAATCAGGACGCCATTCTTAAAGGGGTTTGTCTCACAGTAGAAACCGGCCTAGAAAAACTGTCTGTAGCTTTTAGAAAATCATGGTATCTATGTTATAAAATAACTGTATTCCATCATGAGATGAATAGCATGAAAGAAACAAAACAAACCGAATAATACAACAATATCTAAGTCAGTTCAGTCTGGCTTTACAGAAATAGTTCCGGATGCTGTAAAATGCCAATGCCGACAAAAAGAAAGCAGTTTTTTGCATTCATAGCCTATATTTGATGACAACAAGTCCGCATTACATCACAGAGGATTTTAAATCAAACGAACATGATATGATTAAATATTGCATTAACTCATTAAGAATCACAGCCGGTTTTCTATAGACTTTCCCTCAGACTGACGAGCAGTTCCCGTCTTACTTGATGACAAATGAAACAAATAAATGAATTGTTGTTGTGTTCAGTTTGTATTTGGTAGCTTTTTATTGGAAATGTGTAAACACCAAAGAGATGTAAATGTAAGCGGAGGAGGCGATCACGAAATTAAAAATATCAAAACAAATTAATTACACTAATTAAATAAGTAATTCAACTAGTTATAAAAAAATCCCACAGCAAACGATTATTTCAGAGTAATTCAGTTAGAGTTCACCACCCTGTGAAAGAGTGCGTGGGTAAGTGGTTCAGTTTGTAGGAATAACGTTTCTCACTAAAGAATTGATGGTTTTAATCATCTACATTGATGTTGTGATATTAAAGAATCCATGAGTGTAAAGAAAGTGGCCAGAAACCAATACTAAAGAGTCCTGCGAAAGCACTGCATTAACGACCCTTCAAATACAGCAGTGGAAATCGGTAAATCAGCTCAAGGGCACAGGAAGTGAGAACCACAGCTGGTGAACCAAGTTAGTTGCTACATCCACAAATGCAATTTAAAATTCAACTGTGAAAAAAGCACAGGTAACCTTGACCCTGAATTTCAGCCGTCTTCTTCGTTCACAGTGCATTTAGGTAAATTCAGAAAATGTCCTGTGGCCTCACTAATGAAAATGTAAACGTGTTTATGAAGTCATGGACAATGACGGGCTCAGAGGCTGCCAGTTCTGGAGCGCAGAAAGATGTTTTTATTTCTTAGTAGGATTATATCAAACCACATTCTGGATATATACAACTGGAGCTTAGGAAATCCTGTTTATACTACCCAGATGCTTATGGTGTTAGCATTGCTAAAAGAAGTGGAGATGCAACACACCTCTCACAGACCGCCACAGCTTTTTTGAAACCATATAGGAATTTGAGTTCCGTCCGTCCGTCTATCCGGTCTTTTTCTTCTGCTTGACCAGTTCGGGGCTGTAGAGTGGCAGGAGTCTGAAATATGTAGAATTTATTCTTTGCTTTTTTTGTGCTGTTTTCCATTTCATATAGAATTGAAATGATTTGCATCTTATTTCATTCAGTTTCTATTTACATCTCACAGTGTCCACTTTTTTGGAAGCTGTGCTGTAACTAAAAGCTGTTGCATAAGGTTCCCTCATCATAGTTGAGTGGGTTGTTTGCTTGTTTGCTTTTTTTTTTTTTATATATATATTTTTTTTTTCCAGTTGAGTATCATCAGTTTACAGAACATTTTAACAAATGTGTTTCATCTCTTACAGAATCAGCTCTACATTTGGAGCTTTAACATCTAAAACAGCGTAGGCAACTAGGTCTGCCATGTGACCTCCACGAAAGGAAATGTTTGGCAGCGGCAGGAATATATTTAATTATTTTTCTACACTAACTTATATACTGAACTAGTTGAAACTAGTATCATTTGACACAAAGGGACAAGATCTGTGGCTCAAGTTGTGGTGTTTTTAAGATGAACCTGAGAAAAGTAACAGACATTTTTCTTCTCTTCAGGGTGATGTGGTGCGGCTGTTTCATGCAGAGCAGGAGAAATTCCTTACATGTGACGATCACAGAAAAAAACAATATGTGTTTCTACGCACTACGGGACGGCAGTCAGCTACCTCGGCAACCAGCAGCAAAGCCCTATGGGAGATCGAAGTGAGCAGCAATAATATTTTTAGAGCTGGTTTTTCCTCTTGTGCACTTGTATGCAATCCAAAGTGTACATTTTTGTAATTACAGCAACAAAAGCCTAAATAGAGACTGTGATCTATTTTTCTATTTATTTTATATCGTCAACTTTTTGTGCTTTTACTTCAGGTCGTACAGCACGATCCGTGCCGAGGGGGCGCAGGATACTGGAACAGCCTCTTTAGGTTCAAACACTTGGCCACTGGACACTACCTGGCTGCAGAGGTCAGCGCATCTCCAACCTCCATTTCTTCTGTCCATTTGTTTTTTCTGTCTGTCTGTCTGTTTACCAGCAAGATTGTGCAAAAACTGCCAGGGCAAATTCTTGAAAGCAGATGAAGACGGAGAGTGCAGGAAACAAAATAACCCGGTTTTATTTTTTAGTTTGGATTCAGACCTCTTAATTCAAATATGTGAAGCTGTGCTGCGCTCTTTGGTTATAGCTGGAGCCAAGTGATCTAAACATCCTAATAATAACATATAATTGATCAACCTTTGTATTCTAAGAACTACCATTAGAGTTTATTTAGACTGAAGAAAATATCAATGACCCAAGTGGCAGAAACAAGTTACAATCTTCTGAATGCTTTTTTTTTAACGAGTAGTGAATCACTTTTGCGTTTTTTGCAGCTGAACCCAGATTATGAAGAGGAGTGCCTGGACTCACGTTCTTCAGTAAGTAGAAGGTTGTTTTTTTTTAAAATTTACGTTATTTAGAAATATTTAACGGAAACCAGTGCTAAATAAGCCTAAGTAGGTGAATGTCATGGCCACAGAAATGATTTATATAGTATAGAAGAGCATCTCCAATTTAATTCTTTAGTTTGTGTATATTTTCACATATCACACATGTATGTATATTTTATACTTTAGTTTACCAGACACCTTGTTGGTGAAACTCACCTAATCATGCCTTAATATGGAACCTGCTCTAATAATAATAATAACAATAATAATAATAATAATAATAATAATGGCACCCGAAAGTCAAACTTTTGGCTAATCTCAAAATTTTAACTTAATAGCTCATAATTTTGAGACATTATTTTGAGACAATAACCCAGATTAGTAAAAAAACAGAAGGCATAGCCTCCTTTCCCTGTGTTTAATCAGAGCTGTGTTGTTTATCATTTCCACCAGTAGAGGGCTCAGTGTAGCGTTGTTGGACGTGAATGTTGTAACTTTTAGCGAACAGCAGATGGCAGCCTTTCACTGGGAATGTATCTTCCTTAAACGTGCAGCAGCAGCGTGCCTCAGCCACACACTGCACTTAAATGAGGCCTCATCTCGCAGGCCGAGGCCGAAGTTGTTCACATCAGTTGGCCAAGCTGTAACAAGTGAACCAAATCATAGCCAGTCACCTCCTGAGTTTATCGCCTTGCTCCTCAGATCAAAAGGAAATTAATTTAAATTCATTATAGTTTTTTTTTGTAAATAACATCTTTTCTTTCTTAAGTTTTGAGCTATTTAAGGTAATCATATGCCTATGGTGGGAACCATTATCACTTACTGAATTAAGACTGTGACGTTTTACGAGCGAAATTCAACTTACAAGAAAAAAAAAGGAAGAAATATTTATGGTCACTGTAATGCATTACCAGTATCTTGCTTCAGTTCCTAGAAATCTTTCCACACTGAGTTTTAACACTTTTACTGACATATCTCTGACATTTTTGTCACTATTTTGCTGATTATTTTTAATCAGACTTGATTTTTTCCTCCCTTTTCCTCCAGCTTGACTCAGAGCACGAAGCTATGAGAGCCCGTTCGAGAAATGTCCAGGACAAAGTCATGTATACACTTGTGTCTGTTCCCGATGGAAATGACATCTCTTCTATATTTGAGCTTGACCCTACCACTTTAAGGGGGGGAGACTCACTAGTTCCCAGGTATGAAGGATAAACACGATTAACCATTTCAGACCCACCCTAATTATTGTGATATTGCTATACAGAGAAATTCATTGCCTGGTTCCTGCTCTGTCACTTTTTCCACGGAAACCCAGACAGCAGACAAATTACAAGCAGGGGACTTCCACAGTATATTATCACTGTCGTAATATGTTTGCAAAACAAGCATGGAAAGTGTGTGTGATAATAATTGTTGTAAGAGAGTCTCTAACTGACAATTATACACGATAAAGTGGATGTTGGAAGTTATGCAGATGTCGTTGTTCTTTATGATGGCAGTGCAGATAAGGATATTAAGATAGAGCATATAATAAAGTGCATAAAGGAGATAATTATTCTGCTCTTATGTGAACGTGTGTCCGTGGAAGTTTGGTGAAGAGTGAGAAAATATGACGCAGACTCGCAGTGTTGCAGGAGAAATACATTGAATTTCGCTAGAATAGCTTGAGGAAGTGAAATCTGTTGCCAAGCCACATTTATGGGAAGTGGTCGACTGACCATGTAGGGCCCAGATCATATGTATATTTGTGAGCTTTTGAGAATTGATCAAAGGCTCTGCTTTCAATGCAGGATTTTTCTGAAATTAGAGCAATTTTTAAAGAAAATGGAAACTACTGTTGTCATTTCAAGCATCACCTTTTTCACGAGTTATTGTGTAGCCTTTGTACTTATGATCCACAAATAATTTGCAAATATAAATAAAAAAAACAAAACAAAACAATAAAATGTCCTTTCAGAAACTCGTATGTACGCCTCAGACACTTGTGCACCAACACATGGGTTCACAGCACCAACCAACCAATCGACAAGGAGGAGGAAAAGCCCGTTATGCTGCGTGTGAGTGACACTTAATTTACACTAATGTGAAAATCAGTAGTAAATTGTGCATGATGCTGAGCTATAATTATGCTGGAGTTTCAGATGTAATGAGTCACCAAAGGGTCAGTGATTATAGTCAAATCTAAATAACATTGGTTCCCCCTTTCTCCTGCACCTGCTGTGCAGTAAATTTGTTATATATTATTAAGTGCGGGTAGCTCTCTTTTTTTCACAAAAAATGCTCATTTGCAGTCTTGATTATGGGTTATGGGCAAAGAGCTTTAACAAGTGTTTCAAAGACCAATTATTGATACGCTAAATATTTTTGTTTGTTTGTTTTTTAAAGATTGGAACTTCTGCTCTCAAAGAAGACAAAGAGGCTTTTGCCATTGTGCCCGTCTCCCCAGCTGAAGTGAGAGACCTTGACTTTGCCAACGATGCCAGTAAAGTGCTGGCTTCTATTGCTGGGAAGCTGGAAAAAGGCACAATCACGCAGAATGAGAGGAGGTAGTTAAACAGTAAAGACTGTTAAGTTCTAACTATAAGCACGATGCCTATCTTACTGTTATTTCTGCATGTTCAATCAGAGCTGTTACCAAGCTTCTGGAGGATTTGGTGTTCTTTGTGGTGGACATTCCCAACAACGGACAGGACGTTCTGGAGATCATGGTTAACAAACCAAACAGGGAACGACAGAAGTTAATGAGAGAACAGAATATTCTCAAACAGGTGATGTCTAAAGTTTCTTGACACTAGGTTAAATTTTCCATTCTGTTTGAACTTTTTGAGTGCCACTAAAGTCCCTCTATCTTCTCATTGCATGTGGCATCTTTGCCACATCTGCTATCTATAACAGTATCGCATAGTTGTACATAGGTATGTATAATATAGTTTTTACAACTGTCTTAACGCTTCCCTTAAATTCAGATCTTCAAGCTCCTCCAGGCTCCTTTTACAGACAGTGGAGACGGGCCCATGCTGCGACTGGAGGAGCTGGCTGACCAGCGTCATGCTCCCTTCAGGCACATCTGCCGCCTTTGTTACAGAGTTTTGCGACACTCGCAGCAGGACTACCGCAAGAACCAGGTAGTCTTTGTGCAGTGCCCATCTGTCACTGGTCTCACTGCGGTTTCTGTAACGGTGTATTCCCATTTCCCCAGTTAAGGCTAACGCTTAGTGAAAGAAGCATTTAAAATGTGTAACTGAAAGTACTCTGAAGTATGCGTGGTTCATCTGCCAGGTCTCGTTATCGATTTCTGTTGATACAAAGACACGGAGCCAGTGTGATATGAGCTCATTCTATAAAAAATACTTGTAAATTTAGAGTTACCATTCGGCTTTTCTAGGAACAGTGCATTCCTTTCATTACAGTGTAATAGTTAGGGGAGTTATTTCATTAGGTTAAATAAAGAAGACAGTGTGGACATACTGTTCTTTTTGCACAGTGATAAAGCAAAATGAGTCAATGGTGGCTTTCGACTTAAGGTTATGGCTTTTAGTGAGAGAGTAAAGAGAAAGAGGCCAAGTAATAATTGGCATTCTTCAAAATGTGCTTAAGCTGTCTTTTGTTGCTTTTTGTTGAGAGCATCTGCCTCCCTTGCAGGAGTATATAGCCAAACAGTTTCGCTTCATGCAGAAACAGATTGGTTATGATGTCCTGGCGGAGGACACAATCACAGC
This sequence comes from Hemichromis elongatus, assembly GCA_015108515.1. Taxonomy (NCBI): domain Eukaryota; kingdom Metazoa; phylum Chordata; class Actinopteri; order Cichliformes; family Cichlidae; genus Hemichromis; species Hemichromis elongatus. The sequence continues at coordinate 62,338 of VUQR01035169.1, read as the reverse complement.
TCTGCTCCATAACAACCGCAAGCTCCTGGAGAAACACATTACCGCTGCAGAGATCGACACGTTTGTTAGCCTGGTGCGCAAGAACCGTGAGCCCAGGTCTGTGTGTGTGCATCCAATTAAAATTCAATTGAATTTAAACCATTACTTAGTTATGTGTTTCCATGACTATATTTCTGTGCTGTACTTAAGAACATTCTGAAGCCTCGTTTCAGAGACTCATCAGCTCTTGTGCTTTGGGAGATCATGAAGGTTTTTTAAAAAAGACTTGGGATTAAATGTTATACTTTTGTTTGTTCAGGTTCTTGGACTACCTGTCAGACTTGTGTGTGTCAATGAATAAGTCCATCCCTGTGACACAGGAGCTTATCTGTAATGCAGTGCTGGATCCAGCTAACGCAGACATCCTCATAGAAACCAAGTGAGTCCTCACCACTCCCTTGGCCTTTGCCCTTTTCCCTCTGTTTGGTGTCACTGTGAACGTATCGAGGTTTCACTTTGACAGTTGCCCATTAATTGGTGCCTAGAAGAGGCATTTTATCCAGTATGATGATTAAAAAAACAAAGGTTAGTTGTAGCAGTTGTGGAATAAAAATAACATTTTTGAGACAAGGATGTTCACTCGTCATGTTTCATACTCTTTATAGCTACATATAAATGGACTGATGGTAACAAGTAAAGACTGCCACAAAGGCTAATGCCCACATGATTACACTAGCAAAGCAAATAATGTCTGTTTGTATTAAGTTTTTTTCTTGATGACTTCTTTTTTCTGTAGACTGGTTCTTTCGAGATTTGAGATTGAAGGATTATCACTAGGGGAGAACTCTGTGGAATCGGAGGAAGATGAGGAGGAAGTGTGGTTGTTCTGGAAAGACAACACTAAAGAGATCCGCAGTAAAAGCATCCGGGATCTTGCTCAAGATGCCAAGGAGGGTCAGAAGGATGACCAGGAGGTGATCAGTTACTACAGGTAAATACTGCACCTTAACCCGCTCCTTCAAGATGGAAAAGGAGCATCCTGTGATGGCAGCTTGGGTTATGAGTCTTCAACCACACTTTCCTTTTCTAAAGGAGAGCCTGACTTTACCTGTGTGGACACCTTACAGGTACCAGCTAAACCTGTTTGCCAGGATGTGTCTGGACCGTCAGTATCTGGCAATCAACAAGATCTCTGGCCAGCTGGATGTGGACCTGATCTTGCGGTGTATGTCAGATGAAGACCTGCCCTATGACCTGCGAGCCTCTTTCTGTCGAATGATGCTGCACATGCATGTGGATCGTGACCCTCAGGAGCAGGTTACACCAGTCAAATATGCACGGCTGTGGTCTGAGATCCCTTCAGAGATTGCCATTGACGAGTGAGGGAGCAAACAAACTATATAAGCCTATTGTAAAGCGTTTCTCATGTATGTGTTTGCAGTTCCATAACTTGTTGTTTACGTATGGTTTATTTATAGCTATGATAATGATGGAACATCTAAAGATGAGATTAAGGAGCGATTCTCACAAACTATGGAATTTGTTGAAAACTACCTCAGAGATGTGGTGTGTCAGAGCTTCCCTTTTGCAGATAAAGAGAAGAACAAGCTCACCTTTGAGGTCACCCTGGCGCTTTCATAATATACTACAATTACACTCATGTCATAGTAGTCATGCTCTGAAAATCAAATCGGCAAACTCGCTAAAAGCATCTATTTTGCATGTTTAGGTGGTGAATCTGGCCAGGAACCTGATTTATTTTGGCTTCTACACCTTCAGTGACTTATTGAGACTAACAAAGATCCTGCTGGCTATACTAGACTGTGTCCATGTCAGCACCATTTTCGCTTTCAACAAGCTGGACAAAGGAGATGACAGTAAAGGTAAAAAGGGCACAGGCTGGTAGGTCGAGGTCTGGAATCTAATGGACATGAAGGTAATTTGTGTGTTTTGCGTGCGTGTCAACGCTTCCAGGCAGTAATGTGATGAGGTCAATTCATGGCGTCGGTGAGCTGATGTCCCAAGTAGTGCTCAGAGGTGGGGGTTTCCTTCCCACACCTTCAACCAGGACCCCCAATGGTGACGCAGTCAAGACCCAGACTGAACCAGAGAAACAGGACATATTGGTCATGGACACCAAGCTCAAGATCATCGAGATCCTGCAGGTGGAGGACATACAATGTTCTAATATCGTTATACCTCAATACAACCTTAATAAATACAGCACATTATATATGCATGTCTTTTTTTTTTGTTTTTTTGTCGTTCTTCAATGCAGTTTATCCTGAATGTCCGCCTGGACTACAGGATCTCCTGTCTGCTGTCAATCTTTAAGAGGGAGTTTGATGAGAGTAATTCCCAAAGTGATATATCTTTAGCTGGAGCAGTCGAAGGACCAAACAACATGCCAGGTTTAGAATAACACATAGCTACATTGTATACAAATGTGTGGACAAGTTAGTGGACTTTGTTACTTACAGAGATATTTTCTGTGACTCCAGGGGCTCTGGATTTTGAGCACATAGAAGAGCAGGCAGAGGGGATATTCGGCGGAAGGTAAACACACACTGAGCATCGAAAGAGTCGAAAATATGAAATAGAGAGGTGTTTCTGAGTATATGTTCTGTTTATGTCTAGTGAAGAGAACACCCCTCTGGACCTGGATGATCAGGGTGGCCGAACCTTTTTGAGGGTCCTGCTCCATTTAACCATGCATGACTATCCTCCTCTGGTGTCTCGAGCCCTGCATCTGCTGTTCAGGCACTTCAGCCAAAGGCAGGAGGTCCTGCAGGCATTTAAGCAGGTATCCTCACAGTGATTTCCCTCAACTTAAAACTTAATAAAAAAAATCAATAACCCATAAACTTGTTTGTGTTTTTGTCATTTGCTCGAGTATATTATAATTTGCAAGTACTTGTAATTCTTTAAAATAGACGAAAAACATTGAAATATTAAGAATTATTGTATAGATGATGAGAAAGTGAGTTATGTTTCTGATCCTCAGTGGCACAAAATGCATATTCAGGTTTTCACAGTAACATTTTGTGGATCCTGTACAGCTCTCTGCTCCGCAGTTTGCTTACTCTTCCAGCAAATTTTTGTATTTACAGGTCCAGTTGCTCGTCACCAGCCAAGATGTGGAAAATTACAAGCAAATAAAGTCGGACCTGGACCAGCTGCGCTCCATCGTCGAGAAGTCTGAGCTCTGGGTGTACAAGAGGCTGGGGCCAGATGAGGGCATGGATGCAGTTGACGTGCTCGCCTCTGAGCCAGAACATAAAAAGGTGCAGGGTGTTATTTCCTGGACAGAACTGATCTCATGACAACGAAAAGCCAGACACCACAAAGTATCCCTTTTTGTTTTTTCGTTTGTTTGTTTTTTACCACAGTAAGGCTATAACACACTGCTATGATGTCGTTCACAGGGTGACTCAGGGGGCATAGACAAACCAAAGAAAGCAGAAAGCACAAGCAGTTACAACTACAGGGTGGTGAAGGAGGTAACAAGTTTTCTAACCTTGTTAAAAGATGGTTTTAACATATCTGAATATTTTGCAAACGTTGTTGCACAGCACTAAAATTTTTCTACATATATTTTCCTCTCATGTTTTTGCTTTTTCTCACTGCTCCCTCACAGATCCTGCTTCGTCTCAGCAGGTTGTGTGTACAAGAAGGTCTGTCAGGTAGAAAGAGCAAGAAGCAGCAACAGAGGCTGCTGAGGAACATGGGAGCTCATGCTGTGGTTCTTGAGCTTCTACAGATCCCTTATGAGAAGGTATCAATGGTTCTCAATAGGTTTATTTTTAGTTTTTATTTTTAGTAGTAAATTCTTTTGTGTGTATGATCGGGAAAACCTTCACGTTAGTCCTTTTTTCACTCCAGGGAGAAGACTTGCGCATGCAGGATATTATGAAGCTAGCCCATCAGTTTCTACAGAATTTCTGTGCAGGAAATCAGCAGAACCAGGCGCTGCTACACAAGCACATCAATCTTTTCCTCAACCCAGGGGTGAGCTGTCTCATGCATTGATTGACGCTTGCAGTGTTAATGATACAAAAACATAGACTTTTGATTTTGCACAACAACGACAACTTGGAAAACTAGCTTCTCTTGTCTTTGTCTTCTTGTGTTCAGATCTTGGAGGCAATCACCATGCAGCACATCTTCATGAACAACTTCCAGCTGTGCAGTGAGATAAATGAGCGTGTGGTTCAGCACTTTGTCCACTGCATTGAAACACATGGCCGCAACGTCCAGTACCTGAAATTCTTACAGACTATTGTCAAGGCAGAGAACAAGTTCATCAAAAAGTGCCAAGACATTGTCATGGCAGAGGTCCTAAATCAACTCTACACAGTGTTTTTTTTTTTTTCTCACCGCATTTAACTTATGCCACAGTTTCCTTATGTTCTAATGCGTATCTATTTCTTCCTCTAGCTGGTGAATGCTGGTGAAGATGTTCTGGTCTTCTATAATGACCGTGCCTCCTTCCAGACTCTGGTCCAGATGATGCGATCAGAGAGGGATCGCATGGATGAGAACAGTCCTCTAATGTACCACATACACCTGGTGGAGCTCTTAGCTGTGTGCACTGAAGGCAAGAACGTCTACACAGAGATAAAGTGTAACTCGCTCTTACCACTAGATGACATAGTGCGGGTGGTGACCCATGAAGACTGCATCCCTGAGGTGAGATAAGCTGGAATGTTTGAGAGTTATGAGAAACAATAAGCTGCACAGTTTGTGATTTTCATGTACTAGAAAAATTGAAGACATAAAGACAGGGAGTCATATCTAAAGATAAGTGATACTGCATGCAATAGTTATGCTATAGAAGCTGATTATCTACAACACATTTGATTTCGTGTGGATTGCAGGTCTTACAGATTGCTAATGCACTGCAGTTATTCATTGTTTTTGCTGCATGTCAAGCCTTAAATCCATCTTTAAAAATGTCACATAGTTTGCTTCAGTGGCAAATGTATCAAATATTACCACATTATGTCCCTAATGTGGTAATATTGAATCCTTTTCTAGGAGTGTAGCACTGTTGCTGTTGTTTTATTTGATTAGCGCCATCTTTTTTTTACATGAATTTTTATCTTAACCTTTCAGGTAAAGATTGCTTATATCAACTTTCTCAATCACTGCTATGTGGACACTGAGGTTGAAATGAAGGAGATCTACACCTCCAACCACATGTGGAAACTCTTCGAGAACTTCCTAGTTGACATTTGCAGAGTAAGAAACACCATATTTATTTCAATAATGACATAAAAGCTGTATTAAAGGGAATAAAAAACAACAAGCAAGCTGAAAGATAAAATATGTAATTTCTGTTGTTTAGGTGTGCAACAACACGAGTGACCGTAAGCATGCGGACACTATTCTTGAACGTTACGTGACAGAGACGGTCATGGGCATTGTGACCACCTTCTTCAGCTCACCTTTTTCTGACCAGAGCACCAGCCTGCAGGTAACCTGTTACAATAATCCAAAAAAAAAGTTCAGACAGTACCTATGAATATGCTAATGTCAATGTCAGTTTTAATCAAATTCAAAGATATATGCTCAGTATTGGTATTGTTACCAATGATAGTATGACAGTAACATGCAGAGTTCACATGTAAATCGAGCTTTTAATAACTAGTTGTTACCTGCTAGCCTTAAGCCTAATAACAAACAGTTCGTGCTTAGGTGACCATCAGAATAACTACAAGCATGAATATACAATATGCTGCTCCGTGTGTGTATACCAATAGCCTGAGTCTCTCTTGCAAAAGCCCAATTATGGGAAAATACCAAGACATCGCTTCCGTAAGCGGTAAACTCAGTGTTTACTCAGACTTCCTGAGAAGTGTGTCTGCTGATTAAGATTATTTGGAGTGGTTAGGTCGGGTTATTGGCACCATGTTTCTGCTCTCTTCCTATTTCTATGTTTTCAGCATGTTAGTCATCTTCTGGTAGAGCTAATCAGGTGTTGCTAGATGAAAGATAGTCAGTAGTTATTTACTGTAATCTTGGTTAATGTATCATTTCACTTTTTTTAAAAGTTTTTTTTATAGGATTTAAAAACTGTTTATAGATAAAGGGTTAAGAAAAAAAAAAACCCCAATACAAAGTTTATCTGTGTGATCACCCTTATCCAATGATGAAACATCTATGAGTGTAGTCGATTTCCGCATGACAGCACCTTCTTCGACAGGGATCTTTAAATGGTTGATGAGCACAATAATGATATGAATCACGAGCTATGGTTTCACCGCCTACCCAACTGAACATCTTAGAGATTTTTGACCATCTTACTAGATAATGCTTTCCGCAGCTCAGTTAAATCTAATGAAGTGACCTTTCAAAGAATGGCATTCATTGCTCCAGTAGTGTTTCAGAGAGCTGCAGAAGGCACATTTAAGCTGCTCTTGTGGCACATGGTGGCCCAACCCCTTACCACATGTTAGTTTGCTATCTAATTTGTCGCCTGCTCTGAAATGAATAGTATTCCACTGAAAATATGTACATTTTCCATCTTGATCTCAGGTATCGGTTACAATGTAAATAGGAACACAGAAAATCTGGGTGCAAAGATTATGAAAGATTTTCACCGGTGCGCTTTGGGTAAAGGTCTGCTTTATGGGTTAGCAGTAGAAATTGACCACAATAGCATGCGGGGATTAGCACAGTAATATAATAATAGCACAGCAGCTCAGGTACAGCACTGTGTTAGGTGTGTGTGTGTAGGTGTGTGTGTGAGTGTGGACGGGTATTACTATCTTTGTGGGGACCAAAAATTGGAAGTTTACTATTCTTGTGAGGACCAAAATCCCGGTCCCCACAAGTTTGAAGGCATTTTTGAGGATCAAAATGTGGTTTTAGTGTCAGGGTTACAATTAGGTTATGGTTAGGTTAAGGGTAAGGGTTAGGCATTCATTCTCGATGGTTAGGGTAAGGGGCTAGGGAAAGCATTATGTCAATGAGATGTCCCCACAAGTTATGAAAACACAACATGTGTGTGTGAGACACTTCTATCGAAAACTTCAATCAAAAATAAACTGCAGTTTCACTTGGTTTTCTCTCATTCGTCTTATATTCTTCTTAATTTTATACCCAGACCAGGCAACCAGTCTTTGTGCAGCTGCTGCAGGCTGTCTTCAGGGCCTATCACTGCAACTGGTTGATGCCAGTCCAGAAGGGCCATGTTGAGAGCTGTATCAAAGTGCTCTCTGATGTTGGTAAGACCAAGGTCTTTCTCAAAATCAGTCCATCATTTTCAGAAGGTTAAACAGTTTATATTAATCCTAAAGTCATGTAACTCTACTGTTGTACGTCTTTCTGAATCCACCAGCCAAAGGCAGAGCGATAGCCATACCCGTGGACTTGGACAACCAGGTGAACAACCTGTTTTTGAAATCCAATAACATCGTTCAGAAGACAGCCATGAGCTGGAGGCTTACTGCTCGCAACGCTGCACGCAGAGACTCTGTAGTGACCGCGTCACGGGATTATAGGAACATCATAGAGAGGCTGCAGGTTAGGTTTGTCTGAGTTTGCGTTGAATTATGTCTTTTTATTGCACAAAAACCTTCAGGGTGTTGCTTTGTCTATAATGTAGGACATCGTGTCCGCTCTCGAGGACCGTCTTCGTCCACTGGTCCAGGCTGAGTTGTCAGTTCTGGTGGATGTGCTGCATCGGCCTGAGCTGCTTTTCCCTGAGAACACAGACTCGCGCAAGAAGTGCGAGAGCGGAGGATTTATATGCAAGTAAGGAATGCTGCTATCTATGAAATTTACAATTGAAAACGTACAGGGCGTCATTAGGAATGAGACTAAAGCTCTAATGTGCATTTGCAGGCTGATCAAACATACGAAGCAGCTGCTGGAGGAAAATGAGGAGAGACTGTGCATTAAAGTTTTGCAAACGCTTCGGGAGATGATGACTAAAGACAGAGGTTATGGAGAGAAGGTAGGAGATGCTGCAAAGCACAGGCTTATTGTATTTCCATGGGGAGATGATTCACTTCACTGTAGGCGGCATGACTGTGCTGTACATTTTTTACATTATATATACTTCATTGTATCAACACAGGTTTAGAATAAAAGATGTTGATAGTTTCTTGCTATTTTTTTTATGTCTTTTAAAG
>VUQR01035169.1:35029-47694 GCA_015108515.1 Hemichromis elongatus | reverse complement strand
TTATAAGTTGATTTCAAGCTAAATTGAAGTTTCAACTGTCTGAGTGAGTGAAATCAGACTTTCACATTTACTGGCTCTTTCACAGGAAATCCTGCATTCAGTTACTGTCCATAACTCAGTAAGGAAATACTATCTGAGGAAGCAAAGTGGAAATTTTAAAGCTGAAAGTAACCATCTTTTGACTCATACAGTTTTAACAGAAAGAGTACTGTAGACTTTGTCTCTGTCACTCCTTCAGACAATGATCAAAATGGTCAGCATGAATGTTTTGAAAAAGCAAAATGTTTTTAATCCTTCATTTGGGCATGTGATCATTTAAAACAAACTTAAGAAAACATACTTGTATTTTTTTTTTTAATTATTAGGCAGAGCTACACTTTTTAAAATTTACTATTGCCAGTCTTTAAGCTATGATGAGCTGATCTGCAAACTTTTCATATTTATCCTAAAAAGAAAAGCCATATGAGAAAATGATATTGGTCTTCCAACTCAATAGTGAAAAAACATAATATCCAACAAGTTGAGCTTTATTTTTTAAAAACGTGATGGCTCATTTGAAAGGTTACAATATAGATTTTTTCTGACTAGGCTAAAGTGCATATCCTCAGTTTTAGGTTGGTCCATATCTAAGTGACTTCTTTAGCCTCAGTCTGTGAGACTGAAGAAGTCACTTCAGTTATAAAAAGGTTTCTCCCACTGAAAACGCTACGTCCAGATGAACAGAATAAACTTTTTGGGATTTTCTTACCTGGATGATTGATCATGCATCAGGACTTTCTGACTAAGCAATGAGGCTGTTTGTATAAAGAGCACACACAACTAAAGATTGACCAATTTTGTTCAATTTTAAGACTTCTCAACAATAGTTGCATTGTGTTAATTCAGAAAAAAGTACACATGAACAGGAAATCAAAGTAGAAAAAGAAAGGAAATAGCAAACAAGCAGGTATGCAAGAAGTGCAATTCTGCTGAAAAACGCACGTTATGACTGATTCTCTGGATGTAGGCGTTGATTTTTTTTTTTTGTGGTCAAAACTGAAGAGAAGACTTGACAATAATCTGCAAAGTATTCACTACACGATGCTTACCATAAGTCTCACAAACAGGTCTGGTTACGGTTAAATGTATGTACATGTATAGTTTAAGCTGTTGTGGCTGTAAATAAAACCTGTCTACTGGTATTTATTTGATTCTGTTACTACCAAAAGCAAAAGGCCAACAGAGAGGTGGACAGAAACATTCTGCAGACTCCAATTTGGCCAAATAAGTGAAAGGTCACTGGACAAGATTTCATCATTGTGGCTGAGTCTTTAATCTGATCTCAGTCCTACTGGGCATGTGTTTCACTACTAAAAGACCACATATGAAATACAGAAAGCGTTAAAGTGAAGCAGCGAAGACTTGGAGGGCATCATCCTCAAGGAAGATAAAAACAAAAACAAAAAAAAAACAAGACTAATAAAGATTAGAACGATAACCCTTATTAATCTTGAGATTAAGCATCTGTTTTTCAATAGCATTCTCGACTGATATAGACGGCATTAACCTAGCATGTTTTTCAAATATGGGGGTGTATTTGAACAGAACGTAATGGTTCATTGATTCAGTGGTTTTGTTTAACTTCATGCGTAAGTGTTTAAATACCTTTGAACCTTTAATCTCTGAGCCATATGTGTGAAAAAGGTTACATTTTTCTCTGCACTGGGTATTTAGAAAATGAACAAACCATCCAGTCTCACTGGACAATTTCAGCACAGTCACCGCAGTACACATCTCCTATCACAGCTCTCCTAAACATAGCCATGATGTTTCCTTGGTTTCTGACCTACCAGTAAAAGCATAGCAACTCACACCGAGCAGACCTTTGCATGGCCACTTGAAACAGCTGAATAGGTACAAGATATGGTAATTAACCTGACAATTGGCCTCTCTGTGCTGCATGAATACTAACCCTGTGTTTGTATTTGTTCAACCACTATGCGCACACTACTCACTGCACGCAGCAGCTGGATCACAACCAGCCTGAGAAGTTGGTGGAGGACCAAAAGAGGGTAGGTACTTTTAAGAGCATGACAACTTAACTGAAAACCCCAACACTAGACAGATTCATACTGAGATTTAGATGTAAAGCAGTCATGCATATAGAATGAAAAATTCCCACTTTGTGACCTGATTCTTTTTGCCTTTTAGGTTTATGAGAACTTTTCTTTTAGTGTTTTTACTAACACCCAACTGATCAGTCACACTGATTGTGTAACTGATGAAAGAAAACATGTTTTCCTCCGCATTCTCTCTCCAATAGTGTTTATGACAAAGCAGAGACTTTACAGAGCCTCAGGCATGTCTGTGTCTAATCAGTGTTTTTTAGAGACAGCCACTGATGGGTTCATTATATAGGGCTAATCTCCTAGAGAAAAACATTTTTCAAGCAGGTTTATTCACTCACCAATCGTCCAGTCATTAAATATATGTAACAAGATGTATGTAACCCTCACTCCTGGCTTCTTGAATGTGTTTTGCAGTTATTACCAAATAAGCAATGAAGGTTTTATTACCTCTAAAGGCCATTCTTATGGTGAAGATATTGAATGTTTTTGAATGTTACAGAGAAACTCCTGTTTTAACTTTTTTGGAAGAATTTTTCCACAGTAAAAATGTTAAAGCAAAAAATAGGAGTATAACTTTCAGGGGGATGAAGCTGGATGAAACTTTATTATAGCGCAAAATTTGGATATTTTTCATTTCCCGATGGCCTTCGAAATTAATATTGATTTAGACAATGCTTCAAAAAGTTTGTGCCTATAGCTTAATAGTGGTGAGTGGCAAGACTTTGTTATAGAGTTGCTTTGTGTTGACAGTTTAGATAACCTACAATTCAAAATGCCATAAGGGTTTGGCTCATGCCTCATGACTCTCGAGATCAGGGAATAATTTTCTGACTCCATCTGATTGTGCTTTGCCGTTAAGCATGATGCATACCATTGATTAACCTCCAACCAATGAACAATCAGAATAGTGTTCCCCGCAACTCCTACATAAAGTAATCCTGACCTCTGGAGCATAACTATGGCAGCGGAGCTTACATAACTCCTCCGTCGTCTATCAAGGACCACCCACAGTTGACAATGATTTGCACATAATTGCACACAAACACAAAAAAACCCTTCTCTTTCATTTCCTTCACTTTATCCCATGGGAGGTCTGTCAGGTAGCTATGGGCTGCGGTTTCCATGACAACGCCAAAGTCGTGCTGCTGACTGCTCGACAGTGGATGAGTCACAGTGTGGGAGGGCTGGCCCCAGGTCTGTCTAAGTGAAAATCAGGACCTCACATTGTCACTACACAGGGTCACTGCTGCGATGAGACCCATAACAATATTGTAACGTAGGCGGTAAATATCAGAAAGTTTATGCTATCCCTTAAAGTTTGTCCAGCACGGAATTTTAGGAATTTTTCTTTTACTAGAGATTTAATTTACTATTTATTTAACTTGTCTTTAGTCTGTAATACTCTACGCTGCGTTTTCCTGCAGTCTTCACAGAGAAAAGAAATGCACAATACATCATTAAGGATGCACGTTATCCCATTACACAAGCTGTTCTTTATTTCTCTCTCTCGCCCGTCACAGACATCGCATCATTACATCCTTCTCTTTCTTCTCTTGCAGGGCGAGGCGCTGAGACAGATTCTGGTAAATCGTTACTATGGCAACTTCCATAGGAGTGGTGGGCGGAGGGACAGCCTGACGTCATTTAGCAATGGCCCCCTTGGTCAGGTTGGACCGGGCAAAAGCCAATCAGGTGGGACGCAACGACAATTGTTACTCATCTCTGACAACCAGCACAGACGTTCGTTGTTCATTCTTTTCAGTGGCGTTTTCTTCCTGCATTAAAGGCCAAGGAAAGCCATCTTTCAGCGTCTCTAATAGACCTGGTGTCTGTGTGAAGCATTTACCAAACGCATGCTGCCAAAGAGCAGGGTGATTGTGCTGCCAAACATGACTACAACTACTATTATTTAAGATCAAAGTCTAGATGAACCTTTTGCAATTTTTTTTTTTTGCCTCTGAAGTTGTAATGTGGCAAGTCTCTTTTGTGGTTGTTATATAAGGATGGGGCTTTATCTGTCTGGCCCTGAGCTGGTTATCAGCTCCTGAGTCAGGCTGTGAACTGCCCTTTGAGCACTAAGAGCAAAATATTCTTATCACTGCCTGATAACATTGCTACTTTTTTATTATCTGCAGTCAAAATACTAAAGCAATGTGTCTATTTTCTCCTTCTGTTTTTTGAGTGATTGGTTGATTTTGCCATAATATAGATTTGGGGGGACACACTGACACTGTGCTGGTGTTGGTACAATGTGCTGTGAGTCTGTTGACCTAATAATCTGAACATTTATTATCTGCTGTGGCAGGAATGCTACTGAATAATAATAATAATAGCCAAAAGAGGACACAAAATATCAACAGAAAATAAAAGCAATTAGGATAATAAAGGCAATAACAGTAAAAACCACAAAACAACTATTTTGAGAAGCGATTTAAAGGGCATCACTGATTCACTAAGCCTTGTGATAAGTAGCTCAGATGTTTGTACAAAAGCTCTTTCAAAAAGAGTCATAAACAGAGACGATTAAAGTTGCACCCAGGTCTCCCTCTTTCCCTATTGTGCCAACATGTTGGCAAACTTCCAGTCAGGAGGAATTAAACCCATTCCCTCCATGATCCACTTTTTACCGTTGCTAGGTGACAAGCTGCTACTTCCTGTGAAAACAGACTTTGCACCTGTTGCAGAAACAAGAGCCAGACTGAGATTCCATATGTAGCCCGAGGCTTGGGCCTCAAGGGGGAATGTGCAGGCAAAGTCATGTACAATGAATAACATCACTGGACAGTTGCACTGCACAGGTGGTCAGTAAAGGATGTTTGGGACCTGTTTAAGTTCATCTTTTAGGACTCCTTTAGCAAACAAAAAAGTTTGTATATGTTGCGCTGAAAAACTAAGTACACCCCATGATTCAGTAACTTTTACCACCTTTAGCAGCAATAACTTTCGAACAAAAGAATGGAATGATATTTTGTAATGATGGTAAATGTACATATTTGAAATAAAAATGAACTGAACTGAACTTCAGCAATAACTCAGTTCATTGAGATTTGTGGACGCTTGTTTTTCATAGCTCTCTTAGAATCCCATCACAGCATTTCAGTCTGGTTGAGGTCTGGACTGTGACTGCTGTGCTTGGGGTCAATGTCCTGTTGCATGACCTTGTTTTAGTTAAACTTTAGGTGTCTAAGAAATGGCCTCGTATTTGATTCAAGATTACTTTGGTATGTAGAAGAGTTAATGGCTGACAAAGTGACTGCAACGTGCCTCGGTCCTGTGGCTACAAAACAAGCCCATATCATCACCCATCCACCACCACCGTGCTGATAGTTGGTGTTTGTGTGGTTGATTGTGCTGATATGCCGATTTTTGGTTTTCTTCAAATTTGACGCTGCGTATTATTACCAAACATCTCCACTTTGGCAAGTGGAATGGCTTGATTATCTGTCTGAAGGCCATTATTAAAGAAGTTATGGTTTGCTCAGATTTAAACCTAAACCATGCTGCCATGTTATTTTTAAATAAAAGAGGGTTTTTCCTGGCACCTTTTCTTCTTCTTCAAAAAAGATCTTTCTGGTGGATTTGGCATATCCACCACTGGGAAGATTGGCAAACAGCCAAAACCTCTGCTTTGATAGTGGTGATCACATTGATTAGTGCATTTGATTGGTGGCACCCAACTGCTACCTTCCCTCTTAATTCATATAAAAATATTAAGGGTTAACTTAGTTTCTCACAGTTCTGCACCATTAAAGCAACAAAATGTTTTGAGCTCATTATTTTTCTTATTTGTTTTTAACTGTGTATATAGTTGATGTACTGTTAGGTCCATAAATATTTGGAAAATGGCACCTTTTTTTGGAGTTTTGTCTCTGTAAACAACCACAGGTTATGTGGTGGAAGTGAAGACTTTTGCCTTTGAAGGCATTTAACTAAAATATGGCGTCAACTTAGTAGAAATTACAGCTATATTAATACGTAGTCCTCCATTTTTAAGGACTGAAAAGTAGTTTGACAGTTGACTCACAAACAGATTCATGGCCAGGAGAAGCAGGTTCCCTCATTATTCCATGATGAGGGAACATGCCTCTATATAAAAAGCAGAGTTGATTTCAAGTCTTGAAATTGAATTTGGTAGTTTTTAAATGAAGCTCTCAGTGTGAAGTCCAAAGACACACTGATGCAACCTGGAGAAGCTATCTTTAGGTTAAAAAGAAATAGATAAATAAACCCATCAAAGAGATAGGAAATCATTTAGGAATGACCAAATCAACAAGGAATGCAGCTCAGCAACACCAAAAGGTCTAAAGGACCACACAAAAGACAAAGAAAACCAATGACTGCAGAATTCTTTGCTTGATTAAGAAAAGCCAGCTGCACAACCACTAGCTAAATGAGGAATACTCTCAAAGAGCTGCATGCCTAGTGAACGTCCTTACACACAGGCAGGTTGTCAAAATCCACAATCAATCATGAATAAGGTGCAGATCACTGGTTACACTTAAGAACAGGAAGGCCAGATTAGACTTTGCCCTGTAAAACACAAGTAAAACTGCACTGTTCTGGGGGGAAAATGTGCACAAGATGAACTTGTGCTAGAATGATGCATGAAAAAATGTATGGCGAAAGAGAGAAACAGCTCATGATCCAAAGCACACCACATGATCTTTCTAATACTGTGTGGGCAGCATTAAAGCATGGGTATCTGTGGCTGCTAATATAATAAGTTTACCTGTGTTTTAGCCAAAGAAATAGGATTTTCTTCAGTGGCCAAGTCAGTCACCTGATCTTCACCCAACAGAGCATCTCTTCAGTAGAAGGCAGAGAAACCCAAAAATAAGGAGCAACTGAAGGCAGTCACTGACTACAAAAGATTTCCATCAAACTAATAAAAACTATTTAAAATGTATTTAAATTTACACATGACTGCAGTTAATGAATAATTACTGCAATACTTTAATACTGCACCCAACTTGCATATTAATTGTTTGATTTAAAGTCCACTGTACTGGTGTAAAGATGAAATAATGTACAATTACTTAATCTCACTAAATGTTTTAATAGAACTGTAAATTTACTAAGAGCAAGGTAGTGTTTTTCCTGTTTTTCCGTTATTATCTCCACATTATTTATTATTAGTTGTTAAATGTTTATAGTTTAGGTTCAAATTAATTGGCAGGAAATTTTCCAAAATGAACAAGATTATAATAAAAAATTAACGCCACATGTCTGATATAACCTGGTCTGATTTGTCCCATTGCCTCATCTCGGTCTTTAGGTGGCTTAGGGGTACATGGAGGCCTGAGTCGTGGGGAAATGAGCCTGGCAGAGGTACAGTGTCATCTGGACAAAGAAGGAGCCTCTGACCTGGTTATTGACCTCATCATGAACACCACGAGCGACCGAGTCTTCCAAGAAAGCATCCTCTTAGCTATTGCTCTGCTGGAGGGTGGAAACACCACCATCCAGGTCAGTTAACCAAACATTTCAACCTTAAAAATATGGACTTGTGTCTGTTGCCTACTGTGAAACAGTTGATTTGTGTGTAAATTGGCATCTCACTTTAAAAATGAGACGCTTTTAATAAGATCTGCTCTGATACGATCAGAGTAAAGAACACTGTGTAATTGAGGCAATTTTTTATCACTGAAAATCTTCAGTATGTGGGTCAGTGTGCCACCATAGCTGCACATGTACATTACTGCGGCAACTCCCCCTCAAGTCTAGCCCTATATAGTTTAGCTGGGAGATCAGACCAGCTGCTAATAATGTCAGTAGCAGACCTAAAGTAGACTTTGGATCAAAATTTTTAATGTTTTTCTGTTTTTACATTTTAGAAATTCTTAGGTGTGTATTAGGTAGTTTAAATAAACTCTCCTCCTTTCGCGTTCAGCACGACCCACTGTGAACTCCGTGGTTCCTCACCATCCCTTCTTCATGTGTCCATCGTTCTGTCAGTGGATCCCCATCTTTCTGTTTGTGTGTCCATGTACGTTGTGTAAGCAAAGAGCTTGCATAATCAGATTAGAGGAAGCCACTGTTTCAGAGATAATGCATTGGCTTCCCACGGCTGCTGCAGAGCCACGTCACGTGATCCGTTCTGTGTTACATAAGGTCTGTGTGAATGAACAATGAGGAATGTCTCAGCCTTCAAAACATTCCAGCCTCGCTCCCTTGCGTTCTCTTGCTGGCCCAAACTGGGTCACACTGGGCCTCCGGAACTGGGGCAGTGGGGAGAGAGGGCGGAGGGATGAGGAAACACAGAGAGGACTGAGGAGAAACTGGTGCTCCTCTTACCCTCGTATTCTTAAGTTTGTTCTGGAAAGGGAGATTTATTTGCAGGGAAAGCTATCCTGCAGTGCTAGAACTGCACCATACAGTGCAAATATTTATGGTCTTTTACTTACTGGATAGCTTATAAAGGAAGCCTGTGACAAAAGCCTTGTTTCATCTCTATAAATACAACAATGATGATTGTGACTGACAGCTTAAAGCTCGACTTTGAGATGAGGCATTTCTTTGTCTCTCTCGTCTTCAAGAAAGCACACCATGGGAATTAGAAGTGGGTTTGTGTGACTGATGTGCCGAGCTGAGCACCTGTTGGATCTTGGGTGTCTCATACTCACGTAACACCGTTAACTATTTACTCATGGCCTACATAGTGCACAGAAATAAACCACACAGAATAACCCAGCTGCATGCTCAGTTAAGTCATTTACACACGCAGGCTGTTTGCTGTCATGCAAGGCAAATGCACAGATACACTAGAGGTTATATTTTACATTCAGCCTCTTGCTGCCATATTTCAGTCACATACCAGCTTTTTGTCTTTCTTTCTTTCTTTTTTTTTGCTACAGCTATGAGAGATCTCAGACAGCTGTAAATTCTGTTGTGACATGACAAGTTTTAACATTTTACTCGTCAGCCATCTGGCTTGTAACTGCATGGCGTGCTGCTTTGTTTCCCTCCAAAGCGCTTGATATGCAGGTGCGCTAAACCGGAGTAGTAAGTCTAAAAAAAGAAAAAAATGTGATTGCAGAGGTGGCTAATTTAAAGGAAGAAGGAAGAAACCGAGGAACGGGGAAAAGGTCTCGAAAGAGCGCAGGGTAGAGAGGAGCAGCAGCAGTTCCATTTGGTTTACATGTGGCGCTGCCTGACATGAGAGGGAGGGTGAAAGGAAAAGGGAGCGCGAGTATAAATAGCTGTTACATAACATCCCTTTGTTGATGCCAAGTGGCGGAACGGAAGGAGAGAAGGGAAAGCGCTATGACCTTGTTTTTCAGTGTTGTCCGCCCCCACCCCATCCTGCTCCTCTCTGTCTCTTTCCACTTAGGGTTTGCCTCCATAGATACAGACAGGCTCTGTGTTTACCCAACACTGCAGGGGCCCGTGACATCTTCGTCCCTCTCATCTATCCTCCTTTGTTACTATCACCGTGTTCTCTCCTTGCCTTGACCACCATGTGTTACTTCATTCGTAACGTCATCTCTCCATTATGCCAGTCTTCCTCCTGCTTTTCAAGTGCCATCAAAACACAGATGGTGTCTTGATACAGCAGCACAGATTTCGTAAACCAATGTGTGAGGACTGGCGTCCAAATGCTACACAATGTAACAACGTGGTTAGATGTGAAAGTACAGGTTTTCACTTCTGGTTGTTGTCACATACGTTTTCTGAAGAAATCATCAGAGGAAAGCTTTTGTGTGGTGTCCCTTACTTGTGCGCACATCTTTGTTTCAGTGAGTCACTCAATTCGGTTCAGTTCCTAAGAACTGGTGTTTAAAAAGAAATAAAAAAAAATACCCAGTAAGCTCTGATGCAGATGAAAAAGAAACGATGCTTGAAAACGCTGGCATGCCTAGTACATTCACTTCCACTGTCGCTATCACAGTGAATGGCAATAATTCTGTTTAACCTGATTCACCCGATCAAATACTGTAGCTCAGCACTGGTGCTAGTCTTGCTAGGCCTGGATGTAAATGACTGAACATGGTATCTCCAACATAGGATATTTTAATCGAATGACAGGTTGTGAAAATGATTGATGATTACATAAGGATAAAGTTGGCATTGGCAGAGTTTAGGAGAGAATACTGTATTGCAGAGCATGTGTGATATGTGGGTGTGTCCTCTCTGAATTGGCATGTGCCTATGGCGGAGACAGCTGACCCACTTTTGTAAGTGTAAAAGTCAGTGGGCGTATTAGCGTATGTGCTTTCCACCCTGCGTGTGCTGGTACTGTACGAGTGCGCGTGTGTGTGTGTGTGTCTGTTTGAGTTATGTAATGGTAAGGGTGAGAGAGTGCTGGTGAGTGCTCTCCTGTGTTTGCTCTGGTTTAATCACTGTGTTATCCTAGCACCGCTCCTTATGCCTCACCCTTTGCACCCTGCCCCCCCTCTTCCCTCCCTCCGCCACCCGCCCCGCAGGCCCACGCTTTAGCCAATTGATGAAGGGCAGTTATATGAACAAAGAAAGACAGACAGGCATGACCATTACGGTCTCCTTAACCCTTCCCTCCTCAGGCATGCTGTGATGTGTGAGCAGTAAGTGGGCTGCCAGTGTTGTAGCTAATCCCCGTCTCTGTACTCCTCACTTTGTCATCAACTTGTTTATTGCATGATGGCCTTGGAAGCTCTCCCCTCCCCATGCTGCTGTCTCCTTGTTCCTAAGTTGGCAGAGTGTGTACGTGCAGGAGTGCTGCTGCTCAGTGGTGGAGGGCCAGGGTGGGGCACGAGGCTCTAGAATCTGCTTTGGGGCACAGTCGCACAGTTATGTCATTGTTTCTTTAAAGGAAACTAGGCTGCAAAACTGGCGTATCGCTTCATTGAGTCATTAATAAGCCAGATAAATTCTCACTTTGGCTCCTTAATTGGTTTGTCACTATTTTTGTTTTTGAATGAAGAATTTAGCACAGTGAGCCTATTAAAAATTAAATTGCATCGCATGCAATCGCAGCAGAACAAACACATTTAGAAACAGTGTCCTTGGAGGAGCAGAAACAAAGCTTGCTTTGTCTATTTTTGCTTAACATTTTCCATGTGACTATCATTTACTGTATTTGTTTTCTTAACTAGCCCAGTTCTACATCTAACCTGAAAAGACCATATGGTTATGTAACAAACTTTGAGAGCTGGCCTAGATACCACGTCTGATAAGATTTTCTCCCTCCCTATCACTCGCTCTTGTTTCCCCTCTCTCGATCATAGGTTCTTTCCCCTCCTTTTTGCCCCTTTTCCCCCACTTCTTGGTATCTATCTTTTGCCTCAAGCTTTTTTTTCTCACAACTTCCCACCATCTCCATTTCTGTATCTGTGTAAGTAGGCCAGGCTTCTCCCTTTCATCTGATTTTTTTCACCCTTTTAGTGTGGCAAAGCTGCTTTGGCTCGTCGAAGCCTTTCCATAGGCTGCGCCGCTAACAGCTCTTACATAATCAAAACAACAGACCTGTGGGTTGGGACACAGTGTATACATCGGGCATGGAAGTGTCCTAATTCTGTGTGACCTCATTCCACAGCGATAGCTGCAGCGTTTAAATCCTCACATCACTGTAAAGCTGTACCTGCTTAATTAGATTTCATAATATTTTGTGAATATATATCAATTTTGCTATTTGCTAGCAAAGCTAGAATGGGCTACAAGACCATCAGCAATAAGTTTGGTGAGAAAGTGGCAACTGTTGGTGTGTTTATTTGGAAATAAAAGAAATATAAAATGATTATCAGTGGCCCTCAGGCTAGAGCTCTATTCAAGATATTGCCACATGGTCCCTCAGTTAGGACCACAGTCACCAAGAACTAGTAACACACTCCACCATAATGTACTGAAATCCTGTAGTCCCTGCAAGGTCCTCCTGGTCAGAAAGGCGCATTTTCAGGCCTACTTTCAGTTTGCAAGTAAATATTTAAATGACTCAGTTAAGATCTGGGAGAATGTGCTGTTTTCAGATGAAACCAAAACCCAGTTCTTTGACATCAGCTCAACCTGTCTTGTTTGGAGAAAAAGAAATGCTGTGTATGACCCAAAGAACACCATCCTCACATGCATGGAGGTGCAAATAATATGCTTTGGGGCTGTTTTTCTGCTAAGGGTACAGGATGACTTCACCACAGTAAGGGCCCAACAGGCGGGGCCATGTGTCATAAAATCTTGGACAGGAACCTCCTTCTCTCAGCCAGAACACTGAAGATAGGTCGTAGATGGGTCTTCCAGCATGACAGTGACCCAACATATACTGCCAAGGCAACAAAGGAGTGTCTAAAGAAGAAGCATATTAAGGACAAGCAGTGGCCTCAGTCCTGTAGAAAATCTATGGAGAAATCTCAAGCTTCAAGTTCTCCAGCCACAGCCAAAAAAAAACTAAATGTTTTAGAGAGTTTCTGTAAAGAGGAGTGGGCCAAAAGTGTGCAAACCTGGTGACGAACTAAAACAATCGTCTTCGCGTTGTGCTTGCCGACAAGGGTTTCTCCACCCAGTAATAAGTCACGTTTTGCCTTGGGCTCAAATACTTATTTCACTCAGTGACATGCAAATCAGCTTATAACATTTATTTAATGTGGGGGG
>VUQR01035169.1:9382-28247 GCA_015108515.1 Hemichromis elongatus | reverse complement strand
CTGATTTCAAAAAAAAAAAAAAAAAAAAACTGGACATCTATCCTCGCAACATGTGCATTCATATTTCACATATGTCACAGTTACTGTATAACTAGTTGGCTGGTTTGGGCATGTATACCCTATAGCTTGTCTGTGCTTTGAACATTTAATTGTCTTCATGTGTTGTTTATTACCTTCAGGTACGCTGGATCCACATTTATCTGCCCTTTTGTGGATGGGAGTCTTGGCAGCACTGGTCATTGTTATCATCATGCCACAACCAGTGGGCATTGGTGCCTTGGTCATTGTCACAATCCTCCGTCTCATCTTCTCTGTGGGCCTGGAGCCCACCCTCTTCCTTCTGGGTGCTTTCAATGTAAGTGAGCTCACAAGGAGGGGCAGTTAACCCAAAACACCAGCACCAGTGCTTTCGCCTTGATCTGCCCAACCATGCATTTGGTTATTTGTGTGTACAGCTCAATACATTGAAAGAAAGATTTGCAAAAGTGAGAAAGTATTATTAGTTAATTCAAAAGAATTAGCAGTCGCTAAAATACATTATAATTGAATCCTTGGTTCAATTTTTCAAGCTAACTTGGCAAACATTTTCTTATTTTCAATAATTCTGTAATGTAAGAATTTTACCTTTAGCATAACTAATAGAAAAAGGACACTAAAAATTTAAAGAAAAAAAAACAGTCATTTGAACCTGCAAGCAGTTTGAAGTAGATGTCACACTGGGCTTTCAGAAATTGTTTCATGAGCTAACTGATCCATAATAATAATAATAACAATAGATAATGTGACAACTGTCCAGAGTGTACCCCACCTCTTGCCCTGTGCCAGCTGGGATGGGCTCCAGCCCCACAGTGAGTCTGGATAAGCATTAGAAAACTGATGTATCGAGCTTTTAAAATTTAGACTGACAGGGCGTTGTAAGTCTAAACTACCTACATGACAGACGACTTTTTTCTTTTTTTTTTTATTTGGGTTTTACTATTTAAACCCACACTACTACATGTACTTTCACATGCTGAGAAACCTTTGCCACAGCAGTTCCACTTCTCCTTTCATCTCTCACTCACACTCGAGCCCACTTGGCATGCCAGTGCCACGTCTGCCTGTAGTGTTGCCCCCGACCTTGTAGATCTCACTGGCTGTGTTTGGCTGTACTTTGTGGTGTTAAGTGCGTCACTGGATCTCAAAGAGGGTAACACCGCCCCATCAGAGATTTTCTAGATGTGCTCTTATACACTTTTACACACGCACACACACATCCACACACACACACACTGCAAAATAAAGACTCAAGCGCACGGTCATCTCTCCTTGTGCTGGCTGTGTTTACATGTACACACAAAAGCAGGTTATTGGGAGAAACCAGGTTAGGGCAAGAAATCAGAGAACAAGTTACCACGGACTGCAGCAGCCCTGGTACACTGAAATCTAGTTTATGCACAGCAGGTCAAATGTCTCCTGGCTATGTATTTGACATTTTTTTAACCTTTTTTTTTTTTTTTCAAAGATTGGAATTGGAAAGGTTTAAATATTCAAATAAATCACATTTTTGCTGTAAAACTAAATTAATTGGTATTTAGTTTTAGTTTCATTCTTAGTCAGGCTATAGATTTTCATTATCTGGGTCAAAAGGGTACAGAGTGTACGACCTTTCTCTTCATCACTCCCCACTATTGTTGCAGTGATATTTTGCCTATCTGAACTCTTCATCAGCCACATGTGCTCTTTTAAAAACCCCGTGGAAAAATTTGGTTAAACAGATGTGTCTGCTCAAGACGTCAGATTTCTCAAGCGGCTATCTACTCGGGCTGCGTTAACCGGGTTTCTGTTGATCCCCTAACCCTAATCAGAAAGCAGAGTTTCTCGTTTGGACGATGTTCAAAAAATTAAGTTACCAGTCACACACACACACACCGGTGTAAACACTTTGTGACTTTGTTTAGCTTCAAAGGCACCCCAGTCATGCTGTTGTCAGGGCTTTCAGAGCTTGTCTTCAGCAATAGGCCGTTGTTGTTTTTTTAAATTTTATTTTATATTGAAATGATGATCCATTACTCAGTATTGTTCTTACTGAAGGCAGCTTGTCTTTATTTTTCAGGTTTGTAATAAGATAATCTTCCTGATAAGTTTTGTTGGCAATCGAGGAACCTTTACACGAGGCTACAAAGCCATGGTGATGGACTTTGAGTTCCTCTACCACCTCATCTACCTCATCATCTGCTGTTTGGGGGTGTTTGGCCATGTTTTTTTCTACAGTCTTTTGGTAAGACAATCACACTAATGAATTCGCTTTTTAAATACACATCCATCCTGAGAAGAGATTAATACAGGCTGATTGAAACTGAACTATGACTAAAAGGGAGTTCATCACTACCGCCACCCACGAACCCCGCCTTTTTTTGTTTTTGTCATTAGACTGCAGTCATGATGCCTTCACGGCCATATCCTCCTAGAATTTCCCTTTTTTGGTGTTTTAACAATGTTGTCATTGAACTGTTAGCTGCTGTGCCCCCATTGCCTCAGTGCATCAGCCTGAATATCCAGGTGTTTCGAGATGTTTTCCTTTCATGTGGTTCCAAGCAGCTCAAAAAATAGCACAATCTTACACCAACATCTAATATTTTGTGGCAGACATAAAATGTCAAATCATGAAAGGAAGCCAAGAAACCTAATGGTGTGCTCTTATTTAGTCCTTTGCCGTTCCTCTGTAATGTGTGCTTTGCTTCCGTAGCTGTTTGACCTGGTATACAGAGAGGAGACCTTGCTGAATGTGATCAAGAGCGTGACTCGTAATGGACGCTCCATCGTGCTGACCGCTGTGCTCGCTCTCATTTTGGTCTACTTGTTCTCCATCGTGGGCTACATATTTTTCAAAGATGACTTCATCCTGGAGGTGGATCATATCCCCAACACAACTATGAGTGAGGACAGACTGCGATTATTTACCTATTTTAGACCTATTATAGATTGTAAGCTCCACATTAAATAAGGACTAGAAAACATTGCCTCCCTTCTTTTCTAGAAAGTGGAGGTAGTTTGGCAAGCGAGTTCCTGTCTGCAGCAGTGTGTCATGGAGGTACTGATGAAAACTGCACCACAGATGCCCTCCAGGAAGGTAACCCTCCCAGGCAACATCAGAGTCTTCCATTAGTCTATAGATAGTGTTTAGATGTTGGAAGAAGGACTGACGCCCTCCTCTGAGATGGTTTAAAGACAGATAGTTGTATGCATGTGTTTTTAAATTGAGGTTGATTTTACATTTCTCTTCCCATGACTACCCAGAGACAGTGATTGGTAAAAGGAGAAAACCTTGAGGAACATGGCAAATTACTCGAAGTCTTGTTTAGTTTCGGTGTGACGTGTTGTTGGATATCATTGTGAAACAACAACAAGGGGAAAGGAAAACTGTTGCACTGTTTCCTTTTTTTTAATCCACACTTCAATCCATGTGACTCGATCGTCTTTCATGTGCCTGCCATTTGACCTAAGCAACTCACATGCGACCTTATCAACCTTCATGTGACACAGATTGATGACAGTCATAAAAAAGGAATAAAACTTACGGGGAACTTCCCACCAACTCTATTGCCATCAATGCTACACGTTTGAAAAACAGTTTTATATCTGGAGCTGGAACCAGAATGATGATTGAAAATATTTTCAGAGATGTGACTCATAAACTGGACCGTTCTCCATGTTTACATTTGCTCCACAGAGAAGCTATAAACACTCCTGTGGTTCACTATCTTCCTAGTTTCCTTCCCCCTGCCATCAGCGCCGGCATAGCAATAAAAATAATTTGGCCCAAAACAGCGAAGAGATCACATGTTCGGCTCTGTATTTGATTTGACTGTGTTAGAGATCCTTAAATTCAGCATCTATCTTACATTCCAGCCAAACAAAAACACTTTTGCTTTGACTTACAAGCTTCACAGTATGACCCAAAACATACCAGCATGGCTGCATCAAAGTCAAGGATGTTTTATAACAGAATGGCTGTTGATGTCTTATAGTTAAAGAATGACTATGTGGATAATTCCACTTCCTACTAAATATAATTATTCTACATGTATTATTTATCATCACCCATTTCATAAATGCTAAATATGAACATTGCACGCACTGTGTCACAGCATCTCAGTTATATAGCATAGAAAAGGTTGTAATGCAGTTAATGCACCTTAAGTATGATATCACAAGACTTTATATGAAGTCCATTAACTGTGTATGATAGTTGAATAAATGTGGAACAAATTGTACAGCTATACTGCTGATAGATATTAAATATTCATGGGTTATAGGATGCGATTTCAAAATCAAAGATTACTAACTGTGTTATAAGACTGTGAGAGCAGCGATCAGCTAACTGAACAAATTTGGGTCAGTATATTTTTTGCGTGACAACTCAAATGTAAATATGCGTTTGCATTTTATGACTTTGAGCAGGCAGAGAGGTATTTTTAAAACTGTATCAGGCTGCTGTTATTTTTACAGGACAGTGTTTTATCATGTTATTATCTGTTAGAATCACTTCGAGTCACACCTTGTTGTTTTGATGTTAGATAAACAGAAGAATGCGGGTCCTAAATGTGCTGATTTCCTGGTTGGATCATTCTCAGTCTAGTCAAGCATTATAGTATAAAGACTTGTTATAGACTTTCTCTAGTGCTGCAGTGATGCCAATATACAACAATCATTTGTTTAATAGTCTCTTGTTTAATTACTGTAATTCTTAAAGATGCTGTTCTTTCTGTTTCCTCAGATTTGGGGAATGACAGTGAAGAGGACAGCAACATGGAGCGGACGTGCGACTCTTTACTTATGTGCATTGTTACTGTGCTGAGTCATGGATTGAGGAGTGGAGGGGGAGTGGGGGATGTTCTTCGCAAGCCTTCCAAAGAGGTACGTGCAACTGCGATTAGGCCTCAGGCGCTGTGTTGCATGTGTGTGCATGTGTATGCGCGTATGTTTTTGGCTCAGAAGGTGTAGCACCCGCAGCTGCTCCATGGATCATGTGAGCTCGCTATGAGCCACTAAACTTGTTTTTGTTTCAGAAGTATGGAGGTTTCGCAATGTTTCCTTACAGCTGCGCTGTCTCCGCCTTATGTGAGAATTAAACCTCAAAATAGATTTCCACTGAATGAAGGCTTAACCACTAATGATGTCAAAAGAGGATGTGAATGTCTCACTCACGCATTCGCAACTCAGTGCAACTTGACTCGGAGACCCTTGTCAAAGCAAATTACAGCAGTCGTAGGACACGGGTGGCATGGTGGCTCCAACTTTATTTGGTCTGTCCCACACAAGTAGGGGTAATATGCATTGTGTGGGTGGCAACTGCAGGGTGGTCGAAAGAATCCAGGGACAAGCTCATCTCATCACTTTCTAGAGCAATGAGTAAATAAGCAAACCGAGTCGGTGAATCTGACCGGTGTATCCTTGACGGGCTGCACCGCGTTGACCGGCTTTCCTGTCGTCTCTGTTACTGTAGCATCTGGCAGGTTATCCCCACGGCTTTATGTTTCCACGAACAACCGTGAGGACCAAGGTTAACCTCGTTTTATACTCAAAACATCATCCACAACACCTGCTTACATAAAGGCCTGCCTTTTGGGTCATGGCATTAAATGGGACAGGGGGTCCTCATTGTTTCCCTCCCTTTATTAACCTCACTCAAATTAAAGTTTATAATTATTTTAATGTGGGATCATGACCCTGATGTCCATACAACCCTGTTTCTCGTATCTTACCCAGGAGCCACTGTTTGCGGCGAGAGTGATATACGACCTGCTGTTCTTCTTCATGGTCATCATTATTGTCCTGAATCTTATTTTTGGTGTAATCATTGACACCTTTGCTGACTTGAGGAGTGAAAAACAGAAGAAAGAGGAAATCCTGAAGACCTCGTGCTTTATCTGCGGTAAGACCGCTCATCTAACGTGTTAAAGGGGATGTGTTGTGTTTTTCCATATACGTTATTACACATATATCCTATATGTGTGTATATATATGTGTTTCAGACAGACAGACAGATGGAAGTGAGAGGCTATAGAGAGTCCAGGAATAAAAATATGTGGAAGCTGCATAATTCTTCTGTAGGAAAATAGTAAAAGGCTCTCCCTCCTGACATGTTTGGCTTCCACATGGTGCTCTTTGCAAATTCAACTAGTGAGACATTATAGGCCAAGAAACTGCACCAAAATATATATATAGAACAAGAAAGAAAAAAGCTGATAATGTATAATTGCAGCTTAAATGCATTCATACCGAAATGTTATTTGTAACCTACCGAGTTTTGGGCACAACTTTCTGTCTTAACTGTTGGAATAATGTCCTGTGATGTTAGTCATGGGAAATAAACCTCTTAACTTTCCAGTGATGGGATGACTTGCCTTAACTTAAGGGCACTGTGCCAGCCTGGTAAGGCTGCGCTCTGTTGCTGGAAGGGCTCTGTGTGGTTTTAAAGAATGTTTGTTATTAGAACTCCTCCACAGTCTATCTAATATTACTTTATTCCCAAATACTCCTCTTTAAACATTAGATTTGATTAGATTTTTTTTTCTTGGTGTATTTGTGGTTTGTGGTACGTCCATATTAGTTAGTCTATTAGTTTGTTGCCTTCCCCCTTGTCTCTCCCGCGTCCCTCCCCCTTCTCACTTTGCTGCCGTTCCAAAGAAGGCTGAGTCATGAGGGCTTCCTGCCACTGCTCTGCTCGCCTCCATAATTCATGTCTGTCTCACACGCACAGACATTTTCTCCCACTCGCTCGCTCACTAACTCGCACACACTTAATTTCCTTACCATATGTTTCGTGAGGCTTCGCCGATTGCCCGAACTTTGTCCCTTCGTGTGCCATCAGCCGCATGTCCTTATATGTACATTATATGTAAGTAAGTAGCTAAATAAGAACATGCCGTGCAGCGTGTGCGTGTCTCTGCTCATTACTGAGTGTAAGCACAGAAGTACACGCTGTATGTGAGCATGTGTGTGCATGCGTATGTTGGGTCAGGCAGTCAGGACAAGTGGTAAGCATATGGAATGAGAACAGTATTATGTCACCCAGCCAGCCATCAGCTCTGACTCATTCATGTTAAATAAGGCCAGGCCACAGGGGGAGCTGCTGTCTCTATGGTTTCCAGAAGGACCACGAGAGAACAGGAGATGCAGAGATTAGGGGCTCCGCAGGAATTAAGTGGCTCAACATCCTCTAGCTTGGTTTTATAAGCCATTGATCTTTCGCTCAGTCTCGTATTAGTCTTTAGGTCTTTGAGGGCTGTTGCCAATGATTGGTTTACGTCATGAACTTCCTGCACAGGGATTTTTACCTGTAGCTTAATTTATTGTTGTGCAACAAATCAGACTCACTGGCACAGTAAAATAACCTCCACCAACTTATTGAATTGATTTTCATGCTGTAGGTGTCCTTGAGTGAGCCTCTGCTTTCTTTTTTTTATCAGGCTGTAGAAATGTTTTATCCTTGGGCCTTTTTTATTCTGGATTTGTACATCAGTAAGACTATTGTGCAGCCCCCTTTATTGAGTAGAAAGATTTGGGTTTATGGGCTTTTAGTGAGGACTAATTGGTTTCATTATGTGCATAATTATTCTTAATGGTTAAAATAAACCATGCATCACTTTCATAGTGACAGGCACGCAAAGATTATAGACTGAAAATTTAATTGCCATATTCAGGGGAGTAAGATTTTTTTTTTTCAGTCCATTTGACATGTTAATCAATAAATCGGAAACTCGACTGTCTACCTTACAGAAGTGGTTTCAGTTATAAAGCCAAAAATACCATCCTGACAAAATTAGCTTTAAGAACAATTCATCCATTTTCCTAAACGCTTATACAACAAGGGTCACAGGGGGACCTGGAGCCTGTCCCTGCTCACATTAGCTAACAGGATGGTGCAACCTGCAGGCTGTCAGTGTCACACTGGGTGACGTTAAAAAAATTTATTTATATATGTATGTAATATGTATTTTATTTTTCTAATTAATTTTTAAAAAAACACCAAAACAAACCGATCTCTTGTTGTTTATGTTGAGATTTGCTTAAAGCTGGTCATTAAAGATGTTTCCTGTAGATTTGTTCTTTCATATCACCCAAAGCTTTAGTTGTCAGTCACAACTAACTGTAGAATACTTTAGTATACAACTGAGTTTGTGGTCAAATCGTCTTCAAGTGCCCAGGTCCTGTGCCTCACCAAAAGTGCCACTGTGCATTAGGGGCTGGTATCTCCACTATGGCCTCATGTGTCCAAAGGAGTTTCACAAGTCCTGTGGTTTGTTCAGATGCAATTTAGCAAAAAATGTTCCTTTTAGAGAGAAAAGTTTTTTGTTTTTTTTTCTGCCAGTCCTTCCAAACAAGCCATACTTGTTCTGTTTTTCTCTAACCTTACTCTCATAAACTTTAACATGTAACATTCTAACTGATGTCTGTAGAGTCTGAGATGTAGCTCTTAGGGTTTTTTTTGCAGTTTCTCTGAGAATTGCACAGTCTGACCTTGGGGTGATTTTGCTGGGGCATCCACACAGCTAAATGCTCCATGAGAACAAACTGACAAAACTAATGCTTTTATAGAGATGCTCACACTTGCTGATGATAACTTTATTTACATGATTAACAGCACGTAGCTGCTACTTACCCTCTTAATTCCTGTGGAAGGAGTAAGGGTGTACTTGTACTTATTTTTTCACTTCTTATTTTTTTCTTCAGGTCTTCTTAATTTCTGTATGAATGTTGCTTTATTCCTGGAAACTTCTTTTACTTGCTATTTGTTACCAATGTTATCTTATCTTTTGCCAGTTTTTAATCAATTTTAATTGTATACTTTGCAAATGTTTTAGATGTTTTAGACATTTTAGCTCACTTAGTTCTGTTTTATACACTTCTGATCAGTGACAAATGACAGTTCATGACAATGACCGCAGACAGACGGCCCGTGTCCTAAAGAGCCATTTTAAGCCACTAGAAGAATAAGGAGTCTTGCAGCAGATGGTTTGGCACCCACAGAGTCCTGACCTCGACACACCAGTCTGGTGTTACAGAAGATACTGCGAAAGAATGAATACAGAGAACAATTGTTGCTTTTTAGGACATCCTTCCTGTCAAGTATCTGTGCAAAGACAACTGTATCACCAAAGTTTGATAAGATTTAAGATTCACTGGCATCATTTTAGCAAATATTTCTGAATGCAGTTCGTCACAATAGCATGAATTGCATTACTTTGTTACAAAACAGCGAGAAATATTGCTGCTTTGTTTTTGTCAAACACACCGTGACCTCATGACAAAACCACGTGCGCTATTTTCCTCATGGCAGGTCTGGAGCGCGACAAGTTTGACAACAAGACGGTGACCTTTGAGGAGCACATTAAAGAGGAGCACAACATGTGGCACTACCTGTTTTTTATCGTCCTTGTAAAAGTTAAAGATTCCACTGAATACACCGGCCCGGAAAGCTACGTGGCTCAGATGATCAAGGTAACGCAAAGCATTCACACATCCTTTAAACACAGAGCCAACTGATCTGGTTGTTCTGCAGGCCTACATGTTACAAATTCACTATGAGACCACACTGTTTAAGAACTAGTGCATAAAATTACAGGGAATGCCTGTAAAGACTGTGTAATCTACACAATGTTTTGCGTAAAAATTGCTTAACCTCACAGCTCGATCATCAGTATCTTTGACATCATTTCCAAGCCATTTACTAGAAATCAGAGTGCTCCCTGCACTACTCAGTCCTAAATTCAACAGCGGCTTGGGGAGCATTTCCCTTTGTGTCACACTTTTGTGGTAAGCAGTGTTCATCAGTTTATGCTACTGAGTCACACATGAACACGTACCAGCTTGTCACACACACACACACACACCACACACACCCTAGTAGATTGTGTTCCGCTTTTTTAATCTGAACAGACAATAGCCGTCATGTCCATGTAAAGACACAAGCAGACAAATGGGAAGTGTGTGGACCAAAAAGTTACATTAGCCTGGTTATAATCACAAAACTCATCAAAGCACAATAAGGACTCACTGATGTGTGTTCACTGTCTTTTTCACAACTGAAGTAGAAAGTTGTCAGAATGTTTCCACTGGTACCGATATTTTGAATTTCATTAACTGTTAATAAAAGTAGTCCAACACTGGGCTGATGTTCTCGGTCAATGTCAGGAGCACAACCTGGACTGGTTCCCTCGCATGCGTGCCATGTCGCTGGTGAGCAGTGATTCAGAGGGGGAGCAGAATGAAATCAGGAATCTGCAAGAGAAGCTCGAGTCAACCATGAAGCTGGTGACAAACCTGTCTGCGCAGCTGACTGAGCTCAAAGAACAGGTATATCGTGTGACAGTCAACTAACTCCCTCGTTGTGTAATACACCATCGAGTTTTTCTGTTCGCGTATTTTGGATTCAACATTTACTGCAACAATTTTGAACTTTGTATTGTTTACATCTTCATTTCTTACTTGCCTTTGTTGACCCACTATTGAGAAATCAGGAAGAAAACGTCATGTTTCTCATATGATTGCGTGCTTACAGTCATGTGAAAACAGAAAGCTTTCACAGGACTCTAAGCACTCCTGTGAAAATCCAAATAAACCCCATGATTCAATAGCTTGTAGAACCACCTATAACAGCAATATCCTAAAATATAACTGTTCGTTAAGACTGTATCAGTCTCTCACATTGTTCTTTGAGTATTTTGGCCCACTCATCTTTACAACATTAAGTTCATTGAGGTTTGTGGGCATTCAGCCACTGCGACACCTTGATTCTTTTCTTCTTCAGCCATTCTGCTGTAGATTTGCTCAGCCAAGCTTTAGAAGGCTTTGGCAGGAGTCACGAAGTTCCCTAATGAAAATATTTGCACTGCTAACTGTCAAAACTCCAAAGTCTATAAAAGTTCATGTGTTACTCTTTACTGAGATGATGCCTTTAAACTGTCTCGTTTTTCCCCCTATGCAGATGACAGAACAAAGGAAGCAGAAACAACGAATTGGACTTCTTGGTCACCCTCCTCACATGAACATCAATCCCCAGCAGCCTGCCTGAGGGGCCTTGGGGCCATTTTTAACCAGTGCCTGAGCACCCGTAACAGTGTACAACATGTTAGCCTGGAGAATGCCAAAACATGTCCATCTCTATTATGTGTTTAGGTCGATGTATGGCTGTATTTTCTAAAACACTCCCTTAGATGTGAGTAAAAGTTATCTTGGTGTGTAGTATAGATGTGTCTGTATGGGTGGAGTGTGCACGATGTGCCTCAGGACCTGAGAAGCTAGTCCTGTAAGTTTGTCTCTTCAGCTTTACTGCCCTGAATGCCTTCTGCATCGGACCTATCAGACAGCATGCCAAAGTTTAGCCATTGTTCCTGAGAGAATATTCCTCTCAAGTGGCCTTGTAAAGAGGATTTAATCCTCTGTGTTGCACCAGCAAACTCAGGTCACATGTGGATTTGAAGTTCTGTTTGAACCCTACAACACGATATTTAATGTTTCGCTTTCATCAGATGGCAATAAGAATGCTATTTAATATGCAATGACTAATTAAGAACTAACTAGTTTTGAGAATTTTGTTTGCATTTTTTTTTTTATTTAAAATGATTTATCATGTATTTAAAATATAAGACAAACCTGTAAACAACACTGAAGAGGTCACCAAGCTTTTCCAAAGCATATAAATATGTTATTAAATCTGTAGTCATTTGTTTGTTTCTTTGTTTTTTAAGTTGAGAGGAAGCATTTGATACTACTTTCAGAATTCGTAGTAATCTCAAACTACGGGCCTCCGTGTTCCAGGGCAGTTGATATAAGAAAAACAATTGTTGGGAATACATTGTAACTTTTTTGTGAAGCTAAATAATTCTGACCCATTAAAACTTTCTAGAAATATTTTTTTGTGTAATGAACACATGGACTTCCTAGAGAGCGATTGCTTCACCCTCACACTGGGTCCGTGATGTGTTTAACAATGTGATTTATATGGGATCTTATTAAAACCACAGATCCAAACTTAAACATTTCTGGGAACAACATTATCTTCATTATCCCTGATATGTCTGCACTGACTTACTTTATCTGTGTTTATCCAGTTTAGAATGAAGCACTGATATTCTCTGTAGCACAGAAGCGATCGTTGCTGTTTGTTTGGTCACTTTGTAAAGAATACAAAGACTGCGTTTATGTTAATGTGAAGAAGGAAAAAACTACTACACTGAATTTGCAGTGCTGTTTAACCAAACTCAACTTTTATACTTACTGATGGTTTTTGTCTGAACTGTACGTTGCATTCTTGGAGACTATTTAAATAAATGTGTGTCAAATACGGTTGCTGAAAACAATGACTGCATCTACGAATATGACCCAAAAGGAAGTGAAGATCTCGTAATTCCCTAAGTCACAGCTATGCGCGTTGATACTGCAGTGAGCATGAAAAAAAAATGCAACATGCAGAAGTCATAATCGGGAATTGGCAGCAGATTATCTCTTATCCGAAGTCCTCTAAAAATGAGGAAGTGCACCTTTTTTATTGCATTTATTGCAAATGTGCATACAGGGGTTGCACATTTGTCGGCTTCATTAGACCTTTTTGTATCTCATCCTTCCACAGGCAAGATATTTATAGAGTTTAAAATTTGTGTAGCTTCCTGTATTTGCATTGAAAATTGAAATTGAATAGTACTGCGCAAAAGTATTGCGCCACCCTTGATTCTTTATATTTTGTTAGGAAAATGAGAAATGGGTACAGCTATTTATAGCAGCAAGCGCACACAGAAATGCAGTTTCTGAGGCAAAAACATGGTTTGTACAATCCTAACAAGTTCGCAAGTCAAAATTTGGTATAAACGACTTTTATATTCAACTCTCTTAGGCAAGCTTCATTGGAATTTCTTGAAGTAGTCTTCAGGAATAGTTCTCTAGGCTTCTTGAAGGACGTTCAGAGCTTTTCTTTGAAAGTTGGCTGCCTTTTGTGCTGTTCTCTGTCAGTATGAGCTCACAGTCCGGGCTCTGGGAGGCCAGTCCATGAGTGATAGAAAACACTCGGTGGAAGACTATCCTGGTATGCTTTTACTGCACTGGCAGTGTGTTTGGGGTCACTGTCATGCTGAAAAATTAAGCCATTGCTAATCTGACACTTTCCACATAGCATTGCAAGGTGGATCAAAATCTGTTGGTGTGTTTTTGCTTTTTTGTTGTTGTTGTTTTAGGCCTGGCACTTATTCTTTTGCCCTTCACTTGTCCAGTTTTTTCAGATTTCTGTGTAATAGCTCTTGGGGGTCCTTCTGTTGGTGCAGAAATCTCACAGGGTGCTTGTCAAACTGTTATCTGAGGCATTTTTCATAAATTCAACTTTTAACTTGAGGAAATTGCAACAAATTAATTGGGTTTTTTTTCTGATGCACTGCTCATAATACTGCGCATAAAAATACCATTTAAAATAGGTTTCCTTCTAAGCTGTTTGTTATGTGAAGATGCAACACTGGCTGATGTCTTTACATATGAATGATTGATAGGTCAGTGTTAAGTGGCTTACAAATGTTATTTAAAATGGTCAGGTATAAGAACTATACTGAAAAAGAGTGAAAAAGAAGCCAACGTCCAATGAAAAAAATGTCCAAAAACCTCCAGAAAGCCTGAAAAACTACTGCACGTGACCACTTTATTAAAGTTACAAGAAAACACAGCTGCTAGATCAAAACATTGACCATTCACAGTGATAAGTAAGGTTTCTAAATATATGCTTCAGGTTAAGAGAGTGTTCGCTTCTATTTGTCATCTATATATTGTCACCTAAAAGGCTGTTGAAATAGCTTTTCATATGCTCTCAGTGGTTTCACAGTATCACATAAAAACAATATGTTTGTTACCTAAAGCTCGAACATTTTTGTAAGAAAGTAGAAGCCTAATTACAAACAAAAAACAAAAACAGGGTGTACTTGTGTTACGTGTCCGCATACTGCCTTCAGGGTGCTTTCCATCGTTATGGTTATTTATAAAAGATTGGGATGTGACCGCGATTATGGTCGTTTTGCAATTACTGAGACCCACTTTATTCGCCGAACTCTAGGAAAAGTTTCTAGGAACAGCCGATAAAATCACTGATGTGATCACAGGACGGGAGATTCTGGAGGGTTTTTAGTGGAAATAAAGACCGTTACCACTTACTGTGAAGGATCCTGGTCATCTGAAACAATGAAACATCTGTTTACTCTGGATTCTTTTAAAATTTGTGTCATTTAAGTGAAACTTTTAGAGCTCATGCATTCAGATGTTATGAATGCCTGTTTGACATCTGCTACTTTCTTTTTCTTTGGCTAGATAAGACAAATCAGATAGTTCAAGTGTGCTTTTAGCAGCAAGGCAGGGAGACAAAATGAGCTTTTAAACACAGTAATCATTTTTACTTTTTTGTTGTTTTTGTCAGAAGAAGTAAAACAACTGATTGAAAATGAATGTAAGTAGCTTCATACTGTAAAAAAAACAAAAACGTGCACGACTTCATGTGATTCTACATAGATATTACTGAATGTGCTGCTGCTGTGTTAAAAAGAAGGTGTGAAAACTGGGAAAACCCTAAACCTCTTTCGCAGTGTTTTCATAATATGCATTTAATTTGAAGTTTCTTTAACTACCAGATAAACAGTTTGTGAATTTAGTTTCTTGTAGGTTGCTGAGAGTGACCCCAAAATGCTGCTGCTGTCGTTCCTGTTTTCATTTGACATGAGATCTACTGAATGTTGGTGTGTTCTCATATTTCTGTTCATTAAGCTGCAGCTGACCCTTATTATTCCTGTTAATTGTGAAAATACCCTTGTGTATTAAGTTTGTTAGGATTATTATCAAACCTCATTTTATGCGTTATTCTTATGTAAGAGAAAAAAGTACTTTCATGTAATGTTAAAATAAGCAGTAGAGTTCTTGGGAATATTTTCAGTAAATGCAAAGATATGAGCAAAGTCCTATTTGCAATGTAAATGTCGTCACACCAGTTCTTGTATACCATTTCATTTTTCTGCATGAAATGCAATCAGTGAAGACGCACGTTTTAAAAGTGTGCCTGCAGCCTGCAGCGGACAGGTGCAGCCGCGTGTGCCTGGATGAGCTGGATGTGCCCCGCGCGCGCTCAGCAGGATCCCGGGGCCATGAGGAGATCAACGTGACAGACGGCACCGCCTCATGACAGTAGACACGGACTCCACACAGCCGTCCACGCACAGGTGCACGTGGTTCTCCCACCGTGACCGAACCATTCTGCAAACAGATCAATACACGAGACAATCTCATTGTTTCCTCTTCTGAAGCTTCAATAATCTGTTTGTCTCCATGAGATTAATGATTAATAAAGTGAACTTAAAGTGGCTTCATTGCCCTTGATAAAATAGTCCGATATTTTTGGCTATTTTGCAGTCCTACGTGAGACTGTGTGCCTTTTAACTGCTGGGTTTTCACTCTCTTAATTTTATTGTGTTCCTTATTTTTTTCTTTTTTACCCGGTAGTAGGTACCACACCTACTCGCCTCGCGAGGTTCGTCTGTTGAACTCCTGCGCTGGTTCACTGCCAGCACGTTCCCCGGCGCGCAGCCTTGTTTCCATACACTTCAGCATGGTGGTACACGGGATCGTTCAAGCCCCGCCCTGCGCTGTGACGTCAGCCGCCGTCCGCCCACTGAGGCGCCTTATCTGTAAGGAGTGGGCCGTCCTTTCGCCGAGGATACAGTGCTGTTTAACACGTGAGCCTTATGTGACAGAGGTAGATCAGTCTGAGCGGAGAGTCAGAGGGTTTATTTAACTCGTCTTTCTGTCCTCGCCCACTTTCCCAGCGTGCCACCAAGGCTTGAGTTCCTCACTGCTCCGGGACCACGGCGTGGAAATCGCAGGAATTAACTTTAAAGCGTTTTGTTTTGAAAAAGATGACAAATTATTAAACATTTTTAACCTTTTTTGACGCATTCTGCGCATTTTTCTTTGTATTTTATCATTTTTATTATTATTTTTATTTACAAATTGCTTTGCAAGTGCTGATAGAGCGCGTAAATAAATGCGTATTTATTTCTGAGTGCTTTTGGAAGAGTATCTCGGTTTCGACACCAAAATTGGAATACAAAGAATGGAGCGAATTCCAAGCGCGCAACCACCTCCTCTGTCCAAACACCAGGCTGAACTGTCAGACGTGCAGGGGTAAGTTATACTTTCGAGATGTAGCTTTCCCAGACTGTGTCGCCCCCCTTTTTAACCCCCACCTAAAATGTACCTAATGTATAGTTTTGTGCACTTTACCATCAAAATGACCCTATTCCTTACTCGTGCACTCTTTTTGTGTTTCTTTAGGATGGATTTCCCAATGTATGTTTATAAACCCAGGCGGGGAATGAAGCGAGGAGAAGAGAGCAAGGTCCGTTCTATGTATGTGTGTGTCTGTGTGTTTGTTTCCACGTCTGTGTTTGTGGCTGTTTATTGCCAATTGGTAAAGTTAAGTAATAACCTTAGAGCTCAAACAACCGGGAATTAGACTAGCACCTAGTCTACACTCCCATAAATGGTTGACCTAGTTTCTACTATGACATAACTCCTGGATTCCTCCCTATCGGTGTATCTGCCTCTGGTCATGGAGAAATGAATGCTCTCGTTTCACTTCAATTTACGCAACTTTTCTGTTCATTCTCTTAGGAAACCTACAAGCTGCCTCACAGACTTATTGAGAAGAAAAGACGTGACCGGATAAACGAATGCATCGCCCAGTTAAAAGACCTATTACCCGAGCACCTGAAACTAACTGTAAGTTTATCGTGTAGGTGGGAGGGTTAATAGGATTGGCTGTATTGAGCGGCACGCACCATCTAGTGGCTGTTTAGTGGTATCACATCTTTGTTGAGTGCGTCAGCAGCTCATGCCGATGACGGCCCCATTAAAGTGAATGTGCAACTAGTTAGATTTTGTTGTTTTGAGTAGATATTTTTAAAAGTTACATTCAGTGTTGATTTTCTTAATGCAAATGAAATTTGCATAAATTAATGTAAATTATTTCAGAGTAATCCCAACACTGTGGTGATGTGTACATGTTTAGTAGAGCTTGGTTTCTGCGTGTTATATAAGAGTTGAGAATGTGCTCACTGTGTGCGTGTCTCTTCATTAGACTCTGGGCCATCTGGAGAAAGCTGTGGTTTTAGAGCTTACGCTCAAGCACGTGAAAGCCCTCACCTCTCTTCTTGAGCAACAGCAGCAGAAGATCCTCGCTCTTCAGAACGGCATGCAGATCGGTGAGCTGCAGATCATTTTTGCACATGCACGAACAAACACACACGAGGAACAGGATGGGTTTGTTAGACAGAATGCAAATTACGCACATCAATGCAGAACTACTCCACTGACACTTACAGCTGTTTACAAATGAGCACAGTCTATTTTAGATTTCTGAGTGTGTTGTTTCCTTATGTGTTTATAGAGCAGCCTCCAGTCAGCCAGGAGAAATCAGAGGAGATGTTCTGTTCTGGCTTCCACATGTGTGCCAAGGAAATTCTCCAGTATCTCGCTAATCACAAGACTGACGGAGACTTCACGCCATCCCATGTCATCAGCCACATTCACAAGTTAGCTGTAGAGGTGCTTCACAGTCCAGCCCGACCCCGCACCCCTCCTAGCCCTCGGCCCGAGGAAATCCCTGCCTACCAACCTCATAAAGAAATGTCTTCCAGCTTAGCCCCTAAGCCCAGCGAGGGCTACGGAAGGAACTGTGTGCCCGTCATCCAGCGGGTGTACGCTTCACCAAGCAGCGAGCAGAGCGGCAGTGATACAGACACAGACAGTGGCTACGGAGGAGAGCTGGAGAAAACCGAATCTGGGGCGCCTCAGGGACATCCAGATTATTACGTTCACGAGATCCAGCAGAAGCGATTGCTGGCTGACAGGCAGAACTCCAGCATCAAGCAGGAGGATGACGAGCCGCGCCACAAACGAGCTCGTGTGGAGTCATCTGAGGATGAGCTGCTCTCAGGCGGAGAATCGTCAACTTCTTCATCCTCTAGTGGATATGGAAGTTACATGAGTGCATCCCCTAACCATCCACCCCCTCCTCCGCATCCACTCTGCATGCCTTTCTACCTCATTCCACCCTCTGCTGCAGCTTACCTACCAATGCTTGAGAAATGCTGGTACCCTGGGGCCATGCCCATGCTCTACCCTGGCATGAGCAGCTCATCACCCACCATACCCAGTGAAAGGCCGGGCCCACCTCAGCTTGTGTTGTCTCCCCGGGGAGGTTCTCCAGTCCCAGCCATATCTCAGACCCCCATGGACTCT
Organism: Hemichromis elongatus; assembly: GCA_015108515.1. Classification (NCBI taxonomy): domain Eukaryota; kingdom Metazoa; phylum Chordata; class Actinopteri; order Cichliformes; family Cichlidae; genus Hemichromis; species Hemichromis elongatus. The sequence goes on along the minus strand of VUQR01035169.1, from coordinate 9,944 downwards.
CCTGCTCTCCTTCAGGCACTCAAGCAAGTACCACCCCTCAACCTGGAAACCAAAGACTGAGAGATGAAGGCGAAAAGACTGCCCCGATATATTGCCCTGTTCTCAAGAACACGACTGAGCTGTTCCATAATTCATAATCACTCATCTCCTCTTTTCCTCAGCCTGGAGGGTAAAGCATCAAATGAGAGGACTTGTAGAAATGATCAAGGAGAGAGAGGCGAGAGCAGCATCCTTCCTCACTGAGAGGAATGCAAAGCTCTGGTTGAATGTCAAATGCTCAGCGGTGTTCAGTGGTATATATGTATCATATAAACTGGATCTGCCCTGTGCACACACACACACACACATTTGGTTGAATGTAAAGAAAGAAATGTTTTAGCTGCTGCTGTTAAAGTGTAAAGACAGATGAACATTGAAGCATCTCATTCGCGATTTTGTGATTTAGAACGTGTTGCACCAAATGTTAGCAGTAATTTGCCACCCAAAGTTTGTCGCCTATGTCGCCTCACCATTATAATTACTGAAATTTAAAAAAAAAAAAAAAAAAAAAACCCTTTAAATC